>OZ035839.1:14375463-14601154 GCA_964034765.1 Knipowitschia caucasica
TAATTAGATTTGATAAATTCGTTACAAAAAATCTGCGGCGTAAAAGTGATTTCTAATTCAGTTCAATTAGTAAACACCAGTCATTAACCGTCATGTTCATTTTTTGCCTAAATAACATCTTATTCATTGTTCTTCTCCGGATTGTTGCCTGGGGCTATTTTGCATCTGTTTTACCACAGTCACGGCACACGCTCATTCACCCTGAACTACATGTTTTGATGGTAATACAGAGCACCTAGAGGAAACCTATGTGGACACGGGGAGAACATGCACACTCAACACAGAAAGGCTCTGTCTGGAGGTGGAATCAAACCGAGGATGTTCTTGCTGTGAAACAAAAGTGCTAACCGCGTACATGTGAGTGATACTAGTTTTTCCATTCAAAGCGTTTGTCTTCCTCCCTCTCTGCTTATTTTCTTTATACCTCTTGACCTGTGTTCGAACCAGTGGGGGTGGGTCCCGGCTCAAAAGTGGCCAAAAGGACGTGCGCTGACATGCTTGCAATACCACCCCGGGCCGATGGGGGTGGACCCAGAAGTAGAATTAGCCAATGCTAACATATAGCATTGGCAGACCTCTCGAAAACGTCTTTACAGGATGGACCAAAAGTTGGCTCTTGGCCCAAAGCTCCGTTCCACATGTGTGTCAATGCTGAGGGGGGTGAATTTTTATGGGCCACTCTAGTTTACTTGCTATGAATTTTTGAAGTCTCTCGTTCAATTTAATGGAGCTGCGCCGGCTTTTTCACAATTTTCTTGTGGGCGGGACCACTCGCAGCCATTTTGGATTGCTCCAGTAGAGCACATTTTTTGGCCCATTAGTTAGAACGGCGGAGATAGGCGTGACTCTGTCCGTTAATATATACAGTCTATGGTTCGAACGTGATTATCCACAAAATGCATTGTGGATAATGTAATGTGTTTTATATGGAGAGCTTGATTGTGGATGTAGTGCAGGTGAGGCGGTTAGTGAGTGCAGCTGCTGAAGGCTGATCCAGTATGGTGACACACACAAGCGCACACATAAGCACACACAAGCACACACAAGCACTCACACAAACACTCACACAAACACAAGGGGAGGGGGAGAACACGGAAGGATCATGACAATAAGACCATAGTTGACATAGTTTACTGACAAACAAGATTCTGATAATTTTTTCCACCATTTGCAGTAAAACCCCATCGGAATACATTCGCAAAAGTCACCAGAGTGCACCAAACAAGTACATAAATAAAACGAGTTCATAATGTGAAACTTTAAGACGGTTTTGTTTCATGTAGATTGGGTTAAGTACAATGACAAATTTTTCATCTGACCACCGCAATTTTAAACTATCGGAATTGGAACGTTGAAATGTTGCAATTCAGGAATATGTATAAACATTGTCATCACCATCAAGCTAGAGCTCAATGCTGCTCAAAGCTAGAAGGATAGAGCTGTTATTGCACCACTTTCAGTATTGTCTTCCTCCATCTCTTTCTAGCCCCTTTATTCTTTGACTCATGATGTCACTTGTGTTTTTGCTTAGCGCGTCTTACCGTCTGAGCCTTTGTCATTCCCACTGTGTTGATATCAAAGTGGCTGTGACAGAGCAGACAGACAGGTCTCTCACCGTGGCTTCACAAGGTTGTACGCGATGATACCGAGGAGCAGGAGACGACGAGCTGTCAGCGCCACACTCTCTGTCAGAAACGCACGCTGACATGTTGGAAATTGCCATGCCGACGGCAGGCACATCAGTTGTGACTGTGTAGAAAACGCATGAAAGGTCTATTGTTGCATCACTGTTTTGTTTGTTTTTCTGGTATTTTTCCGCCATTCCAGAAATTTTTTTGACGTCTAAAATATCTAACTCATGTTTTTGCTTGCAATGGAAATGTTTCAAGACATATCTTAGGTAGCACATTTAAACTACACTTTGTTAACCCTTTAGTCACCAAATTAGCAGAATAGCCTAACATGTTTTCACTTTTCGGTATTTTGCACAATGTAACAAAGAGACATTTGGCATTATCTATGCCAAATGTAAATTTCTCCAGTGTGAGATCAATATAGTATATCTTATCTCATCTGATCTTATGAGCTCCCGAATTGATTATGATCAAAAAGAAAGGGGAAGGACCCAAAATAGATACAAAATAACGGATAAAAGAACCAGGGCTACAAAAACCAATTGGACTGACAGATAGAAGGAAAGAGAATATGGTATTTAACTGGGACATGCAGGTGAAACACATTAGCACGGGGAAGACACATTTTAACTCTGATGCCAAAAGGATTCATTTGCTTTCTATGAGACAAGAAAAAAGAAAAAGGATGTCGAAATGCTATGTCAGAGTGAAACAAGACTTTTTTTCAAGCTAAAAGTATAACAGTTCGTGGTGGATAAAAGCTTTTTTCTTGACTTCCTTGTATGAATGGACGTCATTGGTCCTGTGGTTATTTTGGCACTTTCCTCCTGTGTCCGGTTTGTTAGTTCTGTTCATATTGTTCTTCGTTCACTTCACACAGGCGCTATGGATAGGTTCAATAGCCCTAAATCGTAGAACTCACTTTGATCAGTCTTTTGATTCAACATGTACTTTTCATTGACCTGTATTTACTTGCGCACCTTCAAGAGCAAACGCTAAACTTCTCAAATTGAATTTTGAGTTGAAAACAAGTATTCCTTTTCATCCACAGGGTTGGATGTTTCCATTTGAATCCATTAAATGCACATGTAGCAATATGTAAGATTTTCATGTCAAGTCCTCATTAAATGGCCCTAATCTGGATAATCAAATACTTCTTTAACTGATAACAGTAGTTCAGCAGAGATATTTGGATTTCAAAAGTTGTTTTCATTTCGATATCCCTCCCTCCATTTTTTTACCAATCAGAAAGTCTGTCAGAGCTAATCTCACTGGTAAAGAAACATGTGACCGCAGAACTAAAAAAGGTCTTGTTATGATTCTCAAATCATTAATGACAAAATAATGAATAAAGCCAGGATTTCTATCTTTGTGAGAAAAGGTGTTGGTTATAGATTTGTTGTTGACAAAACTCTTCAGTCAGATATTATGGTCCTAGCTGGATTCGTCTGCATATCTGGCAACCTGAGTCGGGGAGAGTTTAGCACCACTTTTGGCCAGATTTTTACATACTGCCCCTTTAATAATCGAGATTGAGAAGAGCAGGGATCAGTCTTTCGTTTTTTTGCCACAGCGTTATGAGACCACTGAAGAGCAGCAAAGAAAAGCACCTTCATCCAATATTTACGTCTTAAATCTAAGCCTCTTTGTGTACAATATAATAGATGGCTTTTTAATGTTTCTGAGTGATTTCAGTTGGCCTCTAAATTGCCTCTCAGGGACTAGATTCAGGTTAGCATGTTCTGTATGCCAGAAAGAACGACAGCCCGTGTAGCACCTTTGATAATCACCATATCTTCCATCTTCCCTTCCCGTGCTTGGCCTGTGAATGAGTTCATCTTGAGGGAATCTAACCAAGGTTGAAGGTTGCACAAAAAGGTGACCACGTTTGGGGTTCGCAGTCCCAATGGGGTCACTTTAAGAACAGGGCCAAACAGCTGCAAACGAACAGAAGAGAAAGGGAGATGGTAATGAACGGGCTAATTGCTTCCACTGGATTTTGAAATCGAAACCTTGGCCCCTCTAGGCCGGGGCCAAGACGAGCACAAATGGAATATTGATGACTGTGGCAAAAATAAGAGAAAATGACCCGCGCTGCATGATCGATATGAAAGCCACAGACCTGAGAAGGACATGTCTCTACAGGCAACACATTCTCCTTTCGGTTTTAATGGACACGTGTACACTTACCGCAGGTGTTGTATTGCTGAGGTTAACAAATATTACATTAAAACAATATGCTTTCTCTTTTATTCATGGTGCCGGTTACGTTGATAGCCTCGTAATTACAAAGGGGCAATTATAGCAAATATAGAAAGTCAGTCTTTTTTGTGTTGTTAAAATATAGAATTACAAGCAATAGACAGAGTGATGGCATTAAGTTATGCATTTTGAGGTAATGCTAAACACATTGATTTTCCCTCGGATAGGCTTTCTGCATTGATAGGCTATTACAATGGTGCCAGACAGACGTTCTTCTTTCAGATTACAATATTATTATAGACATTTGCTGGAGCCTATTAGCATTCTAACACTGTCTCGGGGTACTGCTTCACTTCAAATGTTATGTAAATGATGAATGGTTTGATCTGATTTCAAGTTCTAAGTTTTCTCATGAGGTTGAGGAAATTGGAGTGGACTGCATTTACAAAAGTAGTAAAATTGCTTCTCTCATTTTGGATTTAGCAGCACAGTGACAACAGCAGGAAGGTCACAGGTTCAGGTCCCATATGAGAGAAGTCCTGTTCTCTTTGCTGGATGGGTTTTACTTGCTATTTCTCGCCACAGTTATGGGCAGAGAGATATTTTGTTCCAATGCCGAAATTGTAATTTACCTGACTTGGCATGACTCAACTAAAATATACCCATTGTGAAGCATCTTCTAACATATTTTAGTTAGGTCTTATCACTAGTTTCCACATGCATACATTTCTGGCCTATACCACATCTCAATTTTTCTAACCTAAAAGTAGAGAGGATTACCCTTTCTCAGCCAATTAGCTTTCAGAGTCAAAGAGAGTTACTCAGAAAGTTCTTTGTATGATAAACAAATTCTCAAGTTCACAATATTTCACTTTTACAAGACTATTTCTGTTTGGACAGAATACAAGTTTTATTCATGGACAAATGTATCCCAACTTTAAAGGAAAGTGAGACCGAAATTTTCACTACATCATCACTCATACGCTAAAGAAGGCTTACATTGACTTGCATCAGGTGCACACTGGATTGGTTTGAACGTATGTAAGTAAGTAGTAGGTAATCTTTATTTATATACCGCCTTTTCACTGCACATCGGAGTCTCAAAGCGGTTTACAATTGTTATTTTTTGGGAGTGGGGGTGCCAGTACAGGAGGCACATGTCAGACCTATTGTACATATTTTTAGTGGTAGGGGAAACCGGAGCACCCGGAGGAAACCTACGCAGACACGGGGAGAACATGCAAACTCCACTCAGAAAGGCCCTGGTCCAACCGGGATTCGAACCCAGGACCTTCTTGCTGAGAGGCGAGAGTGCTATCCACTCAGCCACGTACAGAACTCCTGATTTCAATGTATGTTTAAATGTATAGTTCCCAATATGATAATAATTCAGGTATATTTCTTTCTGAATTCAAAGAGTCTCATACCGACTCTCCCATGTCTTTCCGTAATTACAGTTGTCCATTTCTTCTCATGGCACATGTGAGAGATTTTTACCCAGCTTTGTTGTTTCCAAGACCATTGCATGCACTCTATATTGCTTACTTTTGATGCCAGGGGGAGAATCCTTCCATGACCAAAATCATAACGGTATCATTGTTGAATCAAACTTGTCATTCCCTTCTTCCTCCCTGTCACATTTCCCCAACCTCTTTTGTCTTTCTGTCAAAACCTCCACAGTGCTCCCTCATGTTTACATACACCCTCATCTCAAGCTACAACACGCAACAATTCAGCCTCAAGCTTTTTCCTTTTTCTTTTCTCTGAATCATTTTATGTTCACAGGAGTTTTTGTGGTTTGCATATAGTGACACTTTTTGTGAGAATGCAACCCAAAAAATATGAGTCAGTCATCTTATGCTTGCAATAAGTGCCAAAGCTGTAAGTGCTGAAAAGAAGTTGGAGAGGCTTTATACGAAAGGGTGCAATTTCCAAAACCTTGAGGAGGCCGGATCATCATTTCAACAGTTTATAGTGCTATCTGACCCGCTTTATATTTCCCTCATAGTATTTTAGGTGCACTATCTGATAATACTCTTGACTGACATTGACTGACAGAGATTACAGTTTTGAAACTTTTTCTTTTTCCTCAACAACTGCAGCAAGTGGAATCATTATTCTGTCTATTTTACTCTAGTGAAATAAATGTGTCATGCTTGGAGTTTGTAATTGTGGATAATATATGCCTGAATGTCTGCATGAAATTACATTATATCAGTATTTTGTTGTGAATAACTATAAAATAAAATAAATATTTTGGTTAGTGCGTTAATGAATGGCAGTACTGTGAAATCACCAGTTCAGAGTGGTTGGGGAAACCAGAGAAACCAGAGGAAACCTACACGGACACAGAGAGAACATGCAAACTCCACACCGAAAGGCCTCGTCTGGAGGTGGAATTGAACTCAGGACCTTCTTGCACTGAAGGCCATCTTCCCATTATCAATTTGGTTTATAAATTAATAATATAAAAATAATTAATACATTTTAGTGGGGACTTTTTTAATCATTATTTTAGTTAAATATAATACATGTACATAGTTATTTAATTACTTATTTTAAGATTTGAAACACACAATAGTGCAAACACAATACATGAACAATACAATACGATTCAACAAACAGATTACAATATTATAGTGCACAGTACATACAGTAAAATATACAGCACCCTGGCATATGTCTGGGATGTACATAACAATATATAAACAAACACAGTACTGTGATTTTCTGCCATAGCTTCCTCTATGCTCGCTGGAATATAAATTAACCATGAGTTTTGTCTCATGACAGCTTCCTAGTGCAATCCATGTGCCACCTCGTCCAGATCGCCAGGAGAAGGGTCAATTATTGGCTTACATTATACACGGCAGAGCTGTCGCTTTAGATGCACTGGTGCTGCAAAAGTCTGCCATGTCCTCCTGCTCACAGTTTTATTTTCTGCTGTTTCACTTGGTCCCTAGTCTCACCTTACTATCGGTGTCCATCTACAAAAAAAATTGACCATGGAAGTCACTTTGCAACACTGAGGTAATATCAAGCTGTAAAATCTGGCAAAGTTTTGATTTATGTGCGCCATTAGCGGGGAATAGTGTTCCATCATAAGTAGCCTGTCTGTCTCGACTGCATGTGAAACCAGAGCCGCCGGTCATGCAGACAGCGTTTTATGATGTGGGCTGAACGATAGGATTTTCATAGCTATAATTACGGTTAGCCTTACTTTAAACTCCGTGTATAGGGGGTTGGGTGACTCTGATGCTGCTTTAATTGACACAGAGATAAACACAGATGTTGTTTTAATGTTATGACTACTGTTCAAAACAAATGTGATGGTTTGTTTACTGAAGACGGCAAGTCCAGGTTTGATTGCTTGTCTAGATAATTGTACGTTTTCTCTCATAGTAAGAATAGAAAAAAAACACTGATAATAGTTCCAGTTATTGTGTACTCTTCTAAATGCAGAATCTGAAGTCAGTAGTTTTGTGGGGGACGTTTAGATCCACACAAACTGCTCTTGACTGCTGCGTGTATAGTTGGGTGAATTGTTTTGGGCATGCTGACTTTTAATGACATGGTCTTTTGGGGTTTGATGTTTGATAATAAAATGTTGTGCCATTTCTCTGATAGATATTAGTCCTTTTTACAACGTAACACACACTGGCGAGTCACCATGTGTCATATACTTATCCTTTGTCTATTCTTGTCCATGTTCAGCATTGTAAACATAGTCAAGTATTTTATTACTCTTCTGGATGTTTGTAATACGTTTTGATTATGTTTCTGAAGTTGCATATCTACATTAGACTTATTCGTTGGGCAAATAAAATGTCCCATCATGCAACTTTGCAGACAGACAAACTGTTCTCACTGTGAACAGGCTTGCCTTTCACCAAACCAAACACACTTTGAAATATATAGTTTCGTAATCATCTTCAAATCAGAGCTGCAATCAACAATAATTCCTATGAAAATCAATTAGCTGGTTGATTATTCTTTACATTAATCAATAGATCAGAGATGCCCATGTCACACATTGGGTTGATAAGAAATACTTTGTAAACACGTTTTAATTTAATTCTGCAGTCATTAGAGATTTATCAGAGTCATAGAAGCTATTCTCAACATGTGCAAGTCTATGCAAGGTTATTTGAGCCTGATTTCAAAGTATGGCTTAACTTTTAATCGATTATTGAATATAATCAACAGCAAACTCTACAAATAATATCCCTTCCTCATTTACCATCTCGATATACATGCCTGTATACTGGATCTTATTCTTTTACTATTTCAACTGACATCATCTGTGTATCTTGTCTTCACAGCGAGGGAGGAGAACGTAGCCACCTTTCGCGGCTCCGAGTACTTCTGCTACGACCTGTCCCAGAACCCCATCCAGAGCAGTAGCGACGAGATCACGTTGTCCTTCAAGACCTGGCAACGCAACGGCCTCCTGTTGCACACGGGCAAATCGGCCGACTACGTCAACCTGGCGCTCAAAGACGGAGCCGTGTCTCTGGTCATCAACCTCGGATCCGGAGCGTTCGAAGCCATAGTGGAACCGGTCAACGGGAAATTCAATGACAACTCCTGGCACGACATCAAAGTGACTCGCAATCTCCGACAGGTAAACACAGACGGCGATGAACCTAGCGATTATTGTAGCGATGTAGCCAGTTGGATATTTGTCTAACTTAAGCGTAGCTGCTTCTGAAAGCTTTGAAAGAGAGCTGCCATTTTCTAAAACAGTCACTTGATGAGTTGTCATTCCATCGCCACGGATCTGACACATTTTAAGAACTACTGGTCATTGTTTTATTGTTTTCACATGGAATTCTTTATTGTCATTTTTTGATTTTCTCCTCTACTCTTCAGTCGGCAGGGCAAAGCAGTTGTGCAGCATGTGAATGATAGACACAATGCTATTTCTTCACTCCTGTTTAGCCTTCTATGGCCTATGGTTATTCCTGTGATTTCTCTGCTTCTCACTCTCCTAAGCTGACGTTTCTATTAGACGCTGACAGCATACCCTAAACAGTTTTTTAATACTGGGGGAAAATATAGACTTTGAAGCAGAGATGGGAATGTTCTGACTTTGAGTTTCTTTTTAATATTCCCAGCGTTTATGGTCGTGGGTTGTATTCATGTCTAAGTCCATAAGGGCCTGGAGTTATATTTGAAGAGATATTTATTGTACATGTGGTTTGGGATTAGCATGTTTCAGGTCTGGTTTCTGCCATAATGTTAAAGTGCAGGTCAATGAAAATAGTATGATAACTTGACAACTGGTCTCTGGTGCAAAGTACTATAAACTATTAAGTGCATATTGAAGTAACTCATCTAAACATGATTTATTTTTTCTTGCGATGTACATTTTCAAAAATGTACATCGTGAAAAAGATTGAAAATAAATAATGACGCATAAATGGAGCACATTATGTTAACTCACAGATCAAAGCATTTTTTCCAAAAGCAATGAACAACATTAGCAATTAGAGAAATTAGCTCTTAGACTAGAAATTTCCATAGTTACCAGGAAAAAAAATTCAGCTGCCCTTCACCACAGTATTAAACTATAAGCTCTTTGGAATGTTGTAATGTTACATGAATGCGATCTATTCATGTCAACTGGCACTGTGAACAACATATCTCTGTAAAGTTTATTGAATATCCGTTTAACGTCACTTTGAAATTGCCTTGATCGTCATAGCACAGCAGAGAGCCAATATACAGCTTTTGTGGCATTGACCTGCGTTGTAACACGTATCTTTATAGCGAAGGCCAGTCTTATAAAGCATAACATATAGCTGTTTTGAGGCTGTTTAAAAGCGGCGTGGACCTTTAGTTTGGTCTGCACAACGAGACACTGCAGCTCTTGTTACTCTGTGCAGCACAACAAGTAAGTGGTGATTTTTCTGACCTTTCTCGCAGTCGCCTCAGAGGTTAGTAAAGAGTTTGAAATCCCAAAAGGATAACACAGTTTAGCAGGTTATAGGCTCAGGAGCTGCTGCCTGCTTTCTTTTCCTTTCTACACTTCTTTCATGCCGATCATTTTATATTTGAAAGGAAAGCATTGTTATACTGAGGTGAAGCAAACACTACAAGCTTTGTTGGAGGCATTCGTCATTTTAAACAAATTCTTCCAAGCCCTTTGTTTTGAGGAATCTTGGAGAAAATTTGACTAGAATGGCAACGTATGCAATCCTCTGTACAGCCTGTGTAGTGTTTATTTGCCACTAACCCATTCATTATTTTTATACTAACAATATCTAACCAACTAATGTACTAACCATCCTACTTTCTCATTTTTGGTTTTTCGTTCGACCATCATTATTAACAACCTTTTTTGTTCACTATTCTTTTGATTTCCTTTTTTCCCCTTTTTCCGGAAAGCAATCAGGCATTGGACACGCTATGGTAAACAAACTACATTGTCTGGTAGATATCATTCTTATTGTCTTTTTTTTGGGTTTGCCGTGTGTCCCCTCCCCCTCTCTTCTTTTATTTTATACTTTCTCTTTTGAGTTCCATCCTAGACACTCTTATCAAAAAATGAGGAGATGGGTTTGTATTACCAGGCAATTCTTTCTTTGCTTCTTCTCGATTTCCTATTCCCCAACCTGCCAACGAACTTCTCTCCTACCCCTCGACCCCCCATTCTTTTTTATCACTTTACTTTTTTTATACTTTTTATCTTTCTTCCACATAACTACAGATACCAAGAAGTAACAAGTACTGTACAGAACAATTGAAATTTACCAACTTCAAGAAAATTCCTTTTTTTTAATTTTCTTGGTTTTTTTTCACACAAAAAAGTCCCCATTTTTTGTGAGGACTGTCGTTCCAAAACTGACAGAAGCTTGCCACAATTCAGCAAAGAAAATCCAGCAAATGGCAACCCTTAAAAGTTCATTGCGGGAGCTCTGACAGTTGGTTCCAGATCACTACGGCGCATGGCATGCCCACACACCTCCATCCACCATGTCTAACCCCACAATAACCACTAACACTCTAATCCACTCACCCTCATTCTCACTCTCATTCTCACCCTCTGCCTCCCGTGTGGTGTCGTGGCACGTTTGTGACGATGGCGTGTAGTTCGCTCCCCACCCTGCAGCTCATATTCATCACACTTTGACGAACGAGCTTGCCGATCTTGATTTATTGGTTCAGTGGTAGTCGACCATGATTTTGTTGTTACTCAACATTATTACAGTGATAACCACAAAAACAACAAAAAGTCAAGTTATTATTTTATTACATTTCTAACTTAATACATAGCTTGCAAAAAGCAAAAATATATAAACTTAAGTAAGTAAGTAATGGGTCAATAAAAATGTAAGTAATGGGTCAACAAAAATGTGTTTTCTGATGCGGATGTGGCTTTTAACAGCAAGGGGTATCTAGAAGTACTGCTTTTCTACAATCTCTGAAATTTCTCCACTGTGAGACTAATAAAGGTTTATCTTATCTAATATGTGTAATGCTTAGACAGTTTCTAAATAACCCTTAGTGTTGTCACGATACAACATTTCAAGCACTCTTTCAATATAAAAATATGAATACCGCAATTATGTTTAAGTTGTTCTGATATTGCTTAAAATGCCCATGTCAAATTTGCTAAAAATTCATAATTAATATCCCTGGGCGCATAGTGGTGCAGTAGTAAGCTCATGGGTTTGATTTCACCTTCAGTTAAGGCCTTTCTGCGTGGAGTTTGCATGTTCTCCCCTTCGTAGGCTTCTTCCAGATTCTCCGGTACCACTAAATCATGTAAAATAAATACATAAGCAAAATAAACATAAATCCACAATAAATGGATAAATTAATGATTACTGGCAAAAAAGACAACAAAAAAGATAATAACATTAAATAAAACAAATACATCTCCCAATAGCATCCCCTCATATATTGCACTTCTAAATAACTGTACATTTTGGTAGCTAAATAATTAATGAGCATCACTCTGTAGAATGGTACACTGAAGCTTAATGTGGTCAGATCGGCCTAAGCTGTTCTGAGGGTGTTCATGAAAATGGGCCTCTTTACAGTACATGTTGCTTGTGCATGGTCCTCTGCACATATCCGGCTGCTCACCGCTTCGTATGGCACCATCCATCCACTTACTCCCTTCCATGTTCAAGTAAGTGTGTTTAATTTGCCTTCGAAACAGTGACGGCCTTGGTTTGCACATTTGATGGTGTGAGAAACCTTTTCCCTTTTGCATGCAGCGTGGTTATGTTAGATGTACTGTCTGTGAGAGAGGGGAGAGTGTGAGAATGTCTGACCGCGTGTTGTGAGTGTGCTGTTAATGTCTGCAGTTAGTAGATAAATCCCGAAACCTAAGACAAGTCCGATCAATTTGTCCTTGGTTTGAGCATTGTACTAACCCAACCCCCCCAACCTGAATCTTCCAGAATGAAGGAAACCATTCTCTTACCCCCATCAAAGATAAAGAAAATATGCATACAGCCATATTTTCTTTACCTGTCCTGTGAAACCTATGGCTAAAATTTCATTCTAAAACCTAATAAAACGCTGTCTGGTCCAAAACGATTGCTCCAAGGAACTAAAATGAACGGAATAACTTTGATTACTTTGAATGCAGACCAAGGAAGATGGAGGTGTGCTTTTTTTATTAAGGTGCCAAGTTGAATTCAAGAATGTAATTGTCTGGCTTTGGCTATGTGTTGCCTCCAAACAGGTAACAATCTCAGTGGATGGTATCCTCACGACCACCGGTTACACCCAGGAAGACTACACCATGCTGGGCTCGGACGATTTCTTCTACGTGGGTGGGAGCCCCAGCACAGCAGACTTGCCCGGATCTCCAGTCAGCAACAACTTCATGGGCTGCCTGAGAGAGGTAAGAACGATTCAGTGATCCAACAAAAATGTGTTTTCTGATGCGGATGTGGCTTCTAACAGCAAGGGGTATCTAGAAGTACTGCTTTTCTACTGTTTTTAGGCTCAGACTGTTGTGGGGAGTGATTGCAGTATATTTTGTGCATACCCATGGGTTAAAAGCTGGTAATATTATGCCTTTGAATTATTGTAAATCAGTAAAAATTGCATTCCATGAAGGGTTTTCACAAAGTAATCGCAAAAAAAAGACAGACTGATAATTATTGATTTTGGTATGCATGAAGTATTGTGGTTACGACATAATTTTGCACAGACAGACAGGCAGTCACATAGGATATTCATTCACACAAGCTGGTACATGGTGCTTTGGCATGAACATGAAATTCCCCTTGGGTCTGGTGTTGGTGGAAGCTAAAGTAGTGAGCTAATGACATAGAGGGAATGTCTCATCCTTTAGGGGTGATGGGGGGAGCAGGGTGAGAGTACTAGCTGAGTGAAGGTTTAAATGCAGCCATCTAAATTTTGACTAAAGCACATGTGTGTTGATGAAGGAGAACTGAGGCGGGTGGATGTTGTATGTTTCTGTGCGTAGCCTAAGTTGTTATTGCTTTGCATTTTATGAATAGTCAGTTGCCAAGAAAATCCAGGAGCTCTGTCTTTAGAATCACAAAACATGTGGAACATTTAGATATGAATGGCACAAATGCAGTGGTTGTATTTTCCTTTGGGAGATTACATTTGTCCAATCACTTCAGACACAAATTGACAACATCGTAAACATATTTTGATGATATCACCTTCAGAAAGAGTTCATTAAATGCAGCTGGTTGCTGTTTTGTTGTATTTATGGAGTTCCCATTACCACTAAACATTGTGCATTAACTGATTGTGTGCTATTTGTGTTGCATGGCAGGATGTTACAAGTGGAAGTAAACAAAAATTGCATTATACAGTATATAAAATCTGCTGACTTGGCACAGGAAATGCTGCTTTCAATATTCACGCATTTAATCTAATTCACTTAGTGCAAAGAAATGTTTTAAAATTGCTTCAGTCACAAACAATTTGCAGCATCAGTCTATGAAAGGCCTCCCAATAGGCCCAAGCTGAGATGAAATATTTCCAAATGACTTTTTTATTGCCCTATCGTTGTTTGGGAACGTTTATAATGCACTGTTTTCTGGCTCTCTAAATTTATATAGCATTCTGGTATTTATATCTCTCTAAAACACTCCAGTAAGATATAATTATAACAGACGGCTCAGAGACAAAATAATTGAATTGAATCTCGAGTGATTCAAATAAATATTGTCTTTCGTCAAAAAAAAAAGGTATTCAGGGATTATTTCCGCAGTCAGCCCTAAAGATCAGCAGACACCTATAAAGCCAGCTTGAGGGGGGAAACAAAAAGGCTTTGACAGAAGTGTGATATAAGCAAGTTAATTAGGCATTTGTTCCTGATTGTCTTTGCGTTCAACAACAGATGCACCGTAAAACACTCGGGTGATTAATCGATTGCCGTTTTTCTCTCCCTATGAAAAAAACATTGTTTGTATCGCATATCAAGCAACACAGCAGATGTTCTTTCTTTTGCAAGGCATCTCAGGTAGAATGAAAAATGATTTGCATTGCGCCACAAGCTAGACGGGTTAAAATTGCGAAACTTTTAGCCTGTTTACGAAAGGAAAACTAAACAGTCTCAACAAAAAAAAAGTCTCTGGGTTGGTTTTGAACTGGCCAGGCTCCTCTCTTTCAGTCCTGGCTGTTTGTCGCTTCTATCATAGACTTGCTGATTTTTGACAAGCGCCAGTTTAATCCAGTGATGTGCTGCCAAGCTTCGGCTCACACCTTCCAACACGCCTTTCATTTATGCACTCTTTCATCAGTCCACTACACCCATCCCACTTCCAACCTGTTTTTTTGGATTAATGCCGCAAAATGGACAGCTACTTTTTATTTATGTTTACTTTTTTGGAGTAGAGTAACCTTGTCTGTTGTGTGGCTGTTGGAAGTGAGGTGTCCCAAGCTGTGGCATTGGCCCCTCCGATGATTAATCTCTATACCAGAATCCTTGTAAATGTGCATGAAGTGTGTTGCCATACAACATAATGTCAATCTGCACCAGAACTTACCCACTATGACACAAGATCTGATCAAATTGGGTTTTTGAGCGATTTTTATAAGGACTTTATCAACATCTATGAACATTGGTTATCTGTCCCTTTTGGATCAATGGTTCTATGTGTTTTTTATCATTGCATTTCTTGTCTTTTAACCGTTTGATTCTCTGATTTGTGTTGACAAATTTGAGGGTTTTGTAAAATCCTCCGAGATACTACTACTACATTGTCATTTAGGGCTACAAGATACTATTTCTACTACTGATGGAATTTAGGGCTATACAAAAATAGATTGAATTGAATGGAATTGAATAGTTTGTTTGATGACGACAAATACAAAGACGACAATTTTGTTTTTTTCAAACACAATTCATACCAAAAACAATGTAGATATAATGTCCACAATGGCTCTACTCCAGTTCAGGTACCAGTTAACGGTGCCTTCCTCTGTGGACAGTTCTAAATAAACAATGTAAATGAGCAATAAGACCCATTGGTAGTGAGTGTGAGGGGGTAACAACCATTTTCTTTGCCCTGTCAGGTCAAATGCGACAACCTTTTCAAAGATTAAGCCGAAAAATCATAGAGGAGAAGCACAGGGAAAGAACAGGAAATTTCACAAGACAAGAGACGGGACCAACTGTTGTATATTCCCTCCCAAAAGTGTGAAACTCCTTATCACCATATTGATAATAGTTTCATCATAATTTGTACAGGCAGTCTTGAATATTACATACTTGAAAATTTTACCGAGTTGCTTAGGCCCATACATTGGGCCTCATTCACGAATAACTTCGTAAGAAACTTCTTAAATTTCTTCTCAAGTCAATTTTAAGTAGATTTCTAAGAAGACCCTATGTGGGATTTATCAACGCGCTCGTAAGCCTCTGAATTGTTTGCAGCTGTTCTCTTAGATTGATGAATGCCAACTCCTCGTAAGTAGAGCGCGCATGCCCGGTGCTTCATTAGCATAGGTACTTAGCATAGGTAACCCCCCCTTCATGCCCATAAAAGGGACTGCAGGGCCGTGTGCAGACGCCAGAGGAAACAGCAACAGGCCTAAAGCAAAGAGTTACACGGAGAAAAAGAGTCACCCTTTTTTCTTCTTTTGCCAGACTGAGAATAAAGTTATAAAATGTTGACTTAAAAGTCGAAATATTATGAGAATAAAGTCGAACTAGCAAAATTATGCGATTAATCTAAAAATATGATGAGATTAATCTCAAAATGTTATGAGCTTGATTTAAAAACATATCATGCATTAATTTAAAAATGAATCTCAAAATGTTTTGAGATTAATCTCAAAATTTTTTGGACCCTGGGAGGAGATCCAGCACGGACCAGCGCTGAGACCAATGCAGACCCGAGGAGAGACTGGAGTGACCAGCACACAGAAACCAGCGTGGACAGGAGAGACCGCATAGACTGGAGAGACCGGTGCGCAGAGACCAGCGCGGACCAAAGAGAGACCGCATAGACCAGACTTGAGAGACCAGCGCGGACCCTTATGGATCCAGGAGCGTGCAGCACGGACCCGTATGGAGAGACCAGTGCAGACCCGTCTAGATCCATGGGAGAGACCAGTGCAGACCCGTCTAGATCCATGGGCGAGACCAGCGCAGACCCGTATAGATCCATGGGAGAGACCAGTGCAGACCCGTATAGATCCATGGGAGAGACCAGCGCAGAGACTCAGCGCGGACCCCGCAACCTCCTGCAGCAGCAGTATATATGCCGTTGTTCTGTGGCCCGTGGATAAAGAAATTTCCCCTATAAATAGGATGGGATCACTAATACACGGCAAGATTTCCAATGTATTTGATAAAGCGTTGGCACATTTCATTTCAAAATGAATTAAAAAATAGGCTATATTACCATTAACAATTAAATAAATACATACATCAATATGACGGACATATCAATGTTGTGTTTTCTTGAACTTCATAACACCAGCGTGCGAACATGTCGGCACTGAATGTGCGTACGAGTGCTCCTGAGCAGATTTGTACGTACCCAAGAGAAATTCTGGTTACGAGAAAATTTCATGAATGCCACAATCTTCGTGAAATCTTCGTAAGTAGGATTTACGCACAAATTTGTTCTTAAATATGGTTCATGAATGAGGCCCGTTGTTCACAACTGTGAATAAACTAGTCACATTTCAACAACATAATCTCGTTAATACATGTTGTCAGCCGCTGGTTCAAAACTACAGGTTATCTGGACATCAGCACAAACAGACAAGTTACAGACTACAGTCTAGTCTGGGTGTCTGCTGGATGTAGCAGCAGAGTGACAAAGACATGGACCCAGAACTCTGGTCTTATACCATGATAATTTGAAACACATTTGACCATATGTCCCACCATCCTTAGGTGAAGACAATACCTCCTTTCTCCAAAACACACAGTAGCCCCTCTCAAAGTAAGCCTGAGGCTACTCTAAACAGATGTTCTCTACGCTCTTCTTAATTTAACTTCCTGTGTTTCATGGGGGATGGAAGAGAATGCTGCTGATGCGCCCATCACATCCCATCACACACATAGGTTAACTCAAAACTGTCTAAACTTTGAATATATTCTAATTCACTTTAATGAAAATCCAACAACTCTACTAACATTCCCTCCTTTTTCTCATTAAAAGAATTAATCACATTCAATGTTTAGTAAACCAACTTAAAGATGGAACACAATGAAATTAATACAAACACAGTATTACATTTGAATCCAAGTTGCATCGACTCAACTTAAAGACCCCTCTTCACATGTGTCTTATAAAAATCACATTGGTTACAGAAACACACACAGAAAAGAACTCAAAAAAAAGTTTTTTAGAGATCATTTCATATTCATATGTAATTGCTCCCCCATAAACCATATCTCCCCCCTGTTTGAGACATTAAAAATGGCTCAATAACTGAACATAATTCCTAATTATTCATGTGTATGAAATGAAAAAGACACAAATACCCAATTTACTCATGTAAATTAATGTAGCATCACAATGTATAAACTAAACGTTCATTTGAAATGTATTAAACTGGAATGTTTTCACCTGAAATGTTTTCACCTGAAATGTATTAACTTGAAATGTTTTCACCTGAAATGTATTAACTTGAAATGTGTCAACTTTGGTTATCAATTTCAACACCACACACGCGCCCAAAGCCCAAAAACCCAAAGTCCATTTTCACAGTCCACGGCTTGTCCATACCCGACACTCCTCTCTCGGCCCCTCCTCCTCAATGGTTATGACCAGAAATGTCCACTCTGCTCCGGTATCGAAACTCTTCTCTGTCTGCGTTTCCTACGCCAGACCAGCAAAAGCAGCAACACCACCAGACACACAAACTGGACTTCCAGTCGCAAATGTACCAAGATGTCACCTTCCACATATCATGCTTATTTCAACTCGAAACAAACAGGCAGCACCTTCTTGGGCCGCGCTTTTGATCTCCATTGCAAATCGGCCCCTGATTTGTCGTCAGCAACCTCTGGTGGGGGGGGGGGGGTGGAGGGTCTCGTGTCGATGGTGTTGTATGGAACAGCGATGCCGTGGGAGTGGTGTTCTCCCCACACAATGGAACATGGATGAACTGCTGTTTCAAAACTCTGGCAGTGGTGATGCATTTTTCTCAAACAAAAAGCACATTTGTTAATACATTTCAGAATCAAAACATAAGATGAAGGGTATCTCTAAACCAAGAAAACAGTTAAAAAGTTTTGGAGTGACTTTTAAAACAAGAGTTTACCCAAAAAAAAATTCATCTCACTGAAGATTTAGATTTTATTTCTAATTAGTGAGTTTTGTCAGTTAAGTTTGAGCTTAACGGACAAACACTTAAAGACGTAAAAAACAATCAAAAAAATCTACTATATGAGGTCCTTTTACAATATCCAATTCCAAATTTTGAGTATTTAAAGGTCTTTAAACGTCCAATTTCAATTTAGCTTATTTAGATACATTTTCTCGTCTTATTATGCTGGTTACCACAAAGTTCTGCCAAAAAGTCATTGATCAGCTGAAAACTATCACCACTCTGAAAACGCTCCAATTTCCTCAAAATGAGCACTTTTCCGACGTGCGTGACATCCTCACTGCCCCAATGCTTTTTGAGGAGATAAATATGATTACCTGCCTTCAAAGACGATTTAAATTTAGTTTCTTTTTAGAAAAATTTGGTTTTACCTTGTCCATGTGGATGTCCAGAAACTCTAGTTCTGCCGTCAACTTCAATCCGGAGACTGGCCATGCCTCAAAGATGGAGTCCTCAAAGCAGTTCTGAATGAAGAAGGTCTCACCGCTGCTCCAACTCCATGTTTGAGGCATCCTCAGCTCCGCAGAAAAGCATGTTGGCATCCGGCTCGAAGGACCAAAATATGTGAATAAACTAGTCACATTTCAACAACATAATCTCTTTAATACATGTTGTCAGCCGCTGGTTCAAAACTACAGGTTATCTGGACATCAGCACAAACAGACAAGTTACAGACTACAGTCTAGTCTGGGTGTCTGCTGGATGTAGCAGCAGAGTGACAAAGACATGGACCCAGAACTCTGGTCTTATACCATGATAATTTGAAACACATGTGACCATATGTCCCACCATCCTTAGGTGAAGACAATACCTCCTTTCTCCAAAACACACAGTAGCCCCTCTCAAAGTAAGCCTGAGGCTACTCTAAACAGATGTTCTCTACGCTCTTCTTAATTTAACTTCCTGTGTTTCATGGGGGATGGAAGAGAATGCTGCTGATGCGCCCATCACATCCCATCACACACATAGGTTAACTCAAAACTGTCTAAACTTTGAATATATTCTAATTCACTTTAATGAAAATCCAACAACTCTACTAACAACAACCCAGTACAAAAAACATATGACAATGTATGGTAGCTTAAGTACATGTGTCGTTAGTTGTTTAAAATGGCCATCTATAACTTTATTTTCATGTACATTATGTGGACGTACAGTATGGGATTTAAAGCCAATCTCAATGCTGATAGTGCCACTTAATCATGGTCTATACCAGAAAAAAACAACACCAATGCTGTTTTTGAAAGGTCTTTTTTTTTCTCTTTTGTTGCAAAGGCAAGCACAGGTGTTTCCAAAGTCATTGCCACAGGCCCAATGAATTCATGTGTGATAATGAACCAGCACGCAAAAGCACGCTTGTCGCTACATACGGCTCTGTTTGTTAGAAGGCATTTGATTATTTACAGCTGGCCCTTTCCTCCAGAGACAGGGCCGGTGCAAAAGGCTGCGTCTGCCAAGTGGAGCCAAGGTGAAAAGTGTTTTTGGTTCTGAGATACAGTTACCTAATGCCATGTGTCCCAATGGGTGCACTCATATTATCATGCTTGGAATAAGACCGTAAAATGTAAAATTATCTGTGGAATGTTGAAAAGTGAAGGGTTTTGGCAATCAGGTGAAAGTTATTAATGAAGACAGTCCATGCAACAGTGGTTTTAGATCACGCAAGAAGGGAATTTAAGTATACAAATGCAATGATGATATTCCCATCTCAAACATATTATTGAAAGAAAAATCCCACAACATTGCTGAATAGGCTGTAGCCCAAAAAAACAAAACAAAACAACAACTCGCAACAACTTGCATTGTTGTACTAGCAAGAAAAGTAAACTAAACTATGGAGCTCTGCTTATATTGGTAATATATTTTCATATGGACAAAATGTCTTAAAATGTTGGCCTTAAAGGCACAGTTCTACAATGGTTCAAGTCCTATTTGGAGGACAGGTCCTTCTCTGTACATCTGGGGCCACACTCCTCTATTTTGGCCCCTCTGAACTGTGGTGTTCTACAAGGCTCGGTTTTAGGTCCTGTTTTGTTTTCACTCTATATGTTACCTTATGTTAACAAAATCCCCTTCCACTGCTTTGCAGATGATCTGCAGATATACTTGCCCCTTAAATCAGGCACTCCTGCCCTACTGCAGTGTCTCCAGGATATTCAAACATGGTTTTCTGGATCCACCGATGTTGGATCCTTGGCCCATTAGCTCCACACTCTCAGACTGTGGTTAAGAATCTTGGTGTTCTAATGGACAGCTCCTTTAAGCTGGACAAACAAATCACTTCTGTTGTGAAAACCAGCTATTTCCAACTGAGGGTCCTTAACAAAGTATTTACTCTGGCCTTTGGCAATCAGGAGGTGTTGCACTGCTGTAATATTTGTTCTGTTTCTACTATAGCCATCCATCCATCCATTTTCTACCCTTTAATCCATTTCTGGGTCAGGGGGGTGACAGTCAGAGATGCCACCCAAGTCTCATAGCACCAGCCCCTCACTGACCCTCTGCAGGTGGTGAGTCCACAGGAGGACGGCTGCATGCTCTCTGAGTGTGAGCATAGCCTTGATCTTTCAGTGGGGGCTTTGGGCAAAGTGGGGTTAAGTGTCTTGCCCAAGGACACAACGACAGCAGTCATCAGTGGGAGTCGGTGGAGAAGGTGCAGAGGTGGGAATTGAACCCATGACCTTCTGGGCTTAATTTTTTTTTTTTGTATTTGATGTATTATACTGTGCAGCGCTTTGGGCAGCGATTGTTGTCGTAAATGTGCTATAGAAATAAACTTGACATTGACATTATGTGTCTGCCACATATTTACAGATTCTTCATGTGCAGGGTAAAGTGGCCCCACAGTGCTCTGACTCTGACAACTCCATTATGAGGCCATTAGTGCTGTGAACAGGCGCAGCCTACTGCAGTGCATGTCAATGAACTGTGTGTATGTATTTCACAGGCTCACTCTACTTTCAGTATTTCATTGTCATCGAGAATACTAATTGAAATGCCTTTTTAACGCTTGAATATATGTATTAGTGCAGCACATTCTCAAGTAAGCTAGCATAACACTTTACTGCATGCCATCTGCATGTGAAAGCCAGAATCTGGCTGACCTCAGCTAAGGTAAGCAGTGCAGGGCCTGGTCAGTACTGTGATGAAGAACTATGGGAAGATGAGATGCCACACTGTGGTGGCTGTGGCTGTAAAGAGCCAAACATTTGCTGCGCATTTGTCAGTCTGCCCAAGGGCAGCTGTGGCTACACCAGTCGCTTACCGCCATTGTGTATGCAGTAAATTAATCAGTAACAATGATGAATTGTCTTATAGAGCAGAGATACAAAATGTGGTTCAGTGGAGTAAAACTAATAACCTCCAGTTGAACGAATCAAAAACATGTGAACTGGTCTACGACTTCAGTCGTAACAGTTCTCACACTCCTGTTGCTATCGACAACTCCCAGGTGCAGATCGTAGAGGAGTCCAAGTTTCTGGGTTTAACTCTGTCTAACGACCTGAAATGGGTTAAAAACACTGACCGAGTCGTTAAGAAAGCTCGTCAGCGTCTCTACTTTCTGCGTAAACTTAGAGAATTTACCACTAACTCTAAGATTCTGCTTAACTTTTATCGCTGCACCATTGAGAGTTTACTTGTTGGTTCTGTGTCTGTGTGGTTTGGAAACATCACAGATAAAGTTAAGAGAGCTTTAAACAAGGTGCTCCGCTCTGCAAAGAGGACTGTGGGCTGTGAGCTTCCTGTTCTGGTGGTTCTTTTTTAAATCCAGACTTTTAAACAAAGCTCTTAGGATTATCAATGACTCTTCTGGCCACCCTGGGAAAGCCATGTTCCAGCTTCTTCCCTCTGGCAGAAGATATCGCTCTCTGAGATGCAGGACATCTCGTTACGCTAACAGTTTTTATCCACAAGCTGTTATCAGTGTGAACAGAGCACTTTAATGATTTGCACTTGTTTTGAAACTGTTTTAGTCGATCGATTTCACAGTGACATTTTTTTACTGTTTTATTTGTTTTATTTCTGTACTTTTAATGTTGTGTTATGTCTGTATTTGTCTGTGCACACTGGAGACTTTTTGCTAATGTATTCCAATGTGGTTTTTTTTACTGCAAATGGCAAATAAAACTGAATATGAATCTAAATTAAAAGTGCAATACAAAGCATTTGTGTATTATTTTCATGTTTTAGTTGAACCAACGGACAATAATAATACAACTGTATCTTTATAACCTTAAAGTGACAATTTGAAATAAATATGCCTACTGCAACATGGCAATGTTTAAGATCATGTTTTTTGCAGGATGTTGCAAAAATAGACTTCTGTTGAAAAAGTTGTGTGAAAGTTGTATTGAGGAGATGAATTTATTTCAAAACTTTGCATCTGCATTTTAAATTTTAGTTTCCCCTCAACAGCAGTGCCCTGACCTAGATTACAAACCAGCTTCACATATAGAATTGCAAAGACCTGTGTATATTTCCCTTGATAATGAGAAGAGGCTTGGAATAAATCTTGATTATTTGTACACAAGATGTTGTGGTCGAGACTCTGGTGCGTGCTCACCTACATACTCTTCATGCTTTGCCTATTTGTCTTTGCTTCTCGGCAGCATTTATTATTTCCTGCACACACCTCCTCCTCTTTTGAATTCACTCTCGGCAGATAATGAGAGAGTAATTCAGCCTGTGTTGGCCCAATGCTCCCATCCGCTGTGGATTTTGGGCGAAATGAATTACTTTATTTGCAGAGGTGGAAGTAACTCCGATTGTAAATACCCAAATTACTATAATTGAGTGGATATTGCATGGGGGGATCTGTAATTCTTATATACAGCATGTCAACCTAGTCATTTTTGTGGATTTGTTCATCTCTATGATCAGGTTTGGAGACAACGTGCTTTTTCTTCTTTACCATGAAACAAAGTGTGCTTCCCAATCCAAAGATTTGATATGAAACTTGGCTTAATGGCACATTCTCTATCCAAAAATAATTTCTCTGATCAGTATAGCTAAAAATCTTTCCGCTAATTAAAAACATTCATTTGTCCAAATGAACTCAAAGTTGCATGGCATAGTTGTACATCCAGGTTCTTAATCTCAATGGGACTTTCCAGGATGAATAAAAAAAATACAAATGTTTGGGACGTCCATGACAAGCCAAGTTTTCCTCCCTGGTACACATCCAGTGTGAAACCTGGACAAGACAAGAGAGGCTCAATTTCTGACAGCTCTGTTTTACCTTCTGCTTTCTTTTTATGTAGACACATGGGTGTGATAGCTGTTAGAGAGATCAGCTTCTCTGTGGAACTAAAGTATACACATCCTGTCACCCACACACTCACACTGACCCACCAGGGGGACATGGGTGAAAGGCAGGGCTGTTGAAACATAGGTTGTTAAAAGTAGTGGAGATATACAGCAAGCTAGTGAGCTGCTGTGTAACAATGGAAGATGTGAGCATGGGCAGGTTTTTGTTGCCGAAAGCAGGTTGAACTACAGTATAAATAAAAGTTCTTAGTTGTAACTACCCTCAAACTAGGATGTGAAGAATATTTAATTATTTAAATATATAACTTCCACTATAGTGTTAGTGTGTATCATGTCAAGTAGCTGCTTGCCTTCCTGAATTTTGCCAGAGAGAAAAGACTGTGATTACTCGAGTCCTCTGACCACAAGCTAGTGGGCAGCTTAACTAAGTAAGAAATTGTTATTATGGCAAACCCTCTGAACTGTAGGTACAACTTGATCTTGTTATTGTTTGACATTTAAAATAAAATTAAAAGCAAACCTGCCTTTAATTTAATGCCAACCAATTTGCTTTAAAACAAACGTTAATTTCAACCAATCTGTTTATGTCTGTCATTTGACATACGGTTTACCCTTTTCAAAAAATGTGTATATGATTTGAATACTTTATATTGAGCAATACAAAATTACAACATTCTGATGTTGTAATTGATGTTGTGATGAACAAAATAACACAAAAAGGTTTATTCTTCCGAAAAAAATAAATAAATAAAGTTTGGCTCAAAAAGGAGTGGGGAGAAGAAAACGTGCTCCCACCCCCTGTTCCTACATTTCTTTACTTAGTTTAGCTTCTGTTGATTTTTATTTCCACTTTTCACTAAACACATGGAAACATGGACTATTAATAAATCCGAATTGTGTACAAAAAGCTCCTGTTTTTCCCAAGTAATGGCCACAGCAGCCTTTCTCCCTCACATCTCGGCTGCTGTCAAAGGGAGTGGGCGGCCTGGGGCATCAGTCGCTCACAGGGGAGAGAGGAGAGGCTGTGCAGGGTGTGAGGTGAGAGCGTGACAGGCTGATGCTGGGGGAGGCTCAGCCAAAAAGAACCACGACGTGGGAAGATCACAGGAGGGTCAGCTGCATGGAACAGACACAGGGCAGGGCACTTATGAGTCCACGAGGTCTGAACAACAATGTTTATACACAAAATACGTCAAGCAATAGGCATTGCTTTTGCATGAACTAAATCAAATGGATTAGAGCTGGGGATCATCACTTAAAAACCACAAGAAAATAACCATACAATAATCCATGTAACCTGTGCCTAGCTCTCAAAACTATCGACTATCATTAGTTTTTAACATGTGAGGTATAGTGTAGCAATGAGTAGCTGAGATGGCAGAAGGAGACATGCAAATGAAACTAAACATACTTCCCAAAATGAACCTTTTATTTAGGTTATTTAGATTGGCCTATCCAACTCAGATTTACACTAAGCTTAAAATGCAAACAATTACAACATTACTGAACAGAGAGTAACATAATATACACAATTTACAAAATTATACTTTTAATACAAGAAGCCCAAAATTGTGTTAATTGGCAAAACCCTCTTCTAAGTCTAGGAAAAAAACTAGGAAATAGTTTACCGCAGTAAAATAAATTGAGAAGTGTGAGTGAATGAATTATGAAATACATTTTCACTGACAAGGACTGGGATATGTGATTGCAGGTTAACCTGTTGTACATAGCATGGTAAATAATTCCCCTGTCAATAGGGACAAGAGGAGATGATAATAATAATGCTGCATCGGTTTTATATAGCGCTTTTTTTGACACTCAAAGACGCTTCACATGTCATTATTCATTCACTCCATACACGGTGGTGATAAACTACTACTGTAGCCACAGCTGCCCTGGGGCACACTGACAGAAGCGAAGCAACCAGTATGGGCCATCGGCCCCTCCGACCACCACCAACTATTCACACACACCAGACTCATTCTAGGCAATGGGGGTAAAGTGTCTTGCCTAAGGACACAACAGCAGTTTGGCACTTTACAGCCGCAGCCGCCCTGTGGCTTTTGTTCCTAGAGGTTAAGTGTCTTGCCAAGGACACAACGACAGCAGACAGTGGGAGTCGATGGTGAAAGTCGGGCTTGAACCCCCGACCCGCTGGCTCAAAGGCCAGTGCTCTACCAACTGAGCTACTGTCACCCCTACAGATAAGGTCCACTTGGACACATCATGTATGTGACAAAGTCGTATGTAAGCAGTCTGTTCTCTGCGGTCGCTTGTTGGGGCGGCAGTCTGGCCTCGAGAGACAGTAACTCGACAGGCTGATCAGGAAATATGTTTCTGTGATGGGGAGAAGTGTGGTCTCTCTGGGAGCTGTGCTGGAGAGAAGGATGAGGGCTCTAACGCAGGGCATCTTGGGTAACTCCAGACACCCTCTGCATGACACTCAGAGAGGTAACAGTAGCAACATGTTTCTATCACTGCGCTGAGGAACGGAACGTTTTGAGAGATCCTTTGTTCCTTTGGCTAAAAGACAGCACAACATATCTGTCTGAGTTAAACGTGCGCACACTATTGTTAGGCAGTTAGAAATATTTTAGACTTGATGTAGTTTGGTGTTTGTATTGATGGATATGTTTCTGTTACTGGACACCTGAATGTCCCCCAAGAAGATCAATATTGTATCCATGTATATTTGGCCTCAGTCAGATCTTTAGATCAGTACCAGCCCTAACTCAGGCAATCAGCTCTCCATATGTCAATTACTCTTCATTGCAGTAACTTTCTGTTCATTGATTGTAAAAGTCAGACTCAAGAAGGATGATAAGTTATCATTTCATGTGTTTTCTAAGATCATTATTGTCAGTTGTACCATACAGTACAGTAAAACGATCTTCCTGTATTCCCTGATCCCTTGTAGTGCCACATATTTATCAAACACTGGGCTTTATAAATGGAATTTCTATGTGATCGCCGCTTTAGTGACATATCAAAGAAAAAGTACACATTCACTTACTTCTGTTTGTCTGGTCTCACAATAAAATATAAGGGCAAATCATTGAAATTAACACTGGGAACTTGATTTGGATGTGATAACAGTGTGTCTCAATAATAATACATCCATGATTTTTTGTCACTGAGCAAAATGGCGGCGGCCTCGTTTCTGATGTGAAGTGGATCTGATGTCAGCGCGATGAAGAGAATACAATGGTTTCTAATGAGTTACAAACTGTTGTGATCTGATTTTTTCACATAATGTTAATGTCTGTCGAGATAAATAAATAAGCTATTAATGAAACAAAAAATTGAGATACTCCAGCTTTTGCTGCAAATGCTCACTTCACTGCAAACAGTTCTTATTTTCTGGAGTTGATTTTTTTAAGTGCCTTTTTCACAGATAATTTTACATTTTACGGTCTTATTCCAAGCATGATAATTTTTTATTTTTTCTTATTATTGGTAAAACACAGACCCATCGAACTGGATAAGTATGATTTAGTACAACCTATGAAGAGCAATTGCAGAGCAGTTGCAGAGCAATCAACCTATTGCTCTGTTTGGTGAACTGGGTGTGTTCACAGTAAAGTGTCAATTCAAGAATCTGGACTTGAAAAGGTAATGCCTCAAAAACTAAAATTACGATCATAGAGTAGAAAAAAATATTTCAAACAAGACATATCAAAGAAAACAGTGTGGAGGAAATCAAAAGAAAAGATTGACAAATACATGTTTGGCAAAACTTGAATCAGCCACTACTGTGACGCCAGTGACATAGAAAATAAAAGGTCATCAGTCTGAAAAAGCGGCAAAATCTGTAATGGACGTGATGGTTTCCATCAATTTTTTAAAAAAAATTAAACTTGAGAAAATGAAAATTACGGTCTGGTATCACATTTATTTGGTTTACTATATGAACATAATCATTTCTACTCCGCATTAAATAAAAAAATTGAAAATATGTAACAAACTTTTGCAGGTCATTCTGTCAAAGGCATCACATCCGTTCCACAAATAAACAGAGCCTCTATAGGAAACTTGACTAATGTATAAAACAGTTGTCTTCTAGCAACTACTAATGGACAGAAGAGTTATTTGGATACATGAAAAACATAATATATCTTCTAATTCTGACAATCAAAACTTTTGTACCCTTTAGTGTGACAGTACATCAAACCCTTTTCCCCGTTTCAAGTAAGCCAATAATCATTTGGGAGCATTGTTCATTGTTGCTCACAGTTCTGAGACTACAATCTTGTGATCCTTGACATAAAAGTTGAAATATAAAGTATCAATTTTAAGATAATATATTGTGGGTTAATGACTTGAGGTTCATTTTGAATGCAACGCAGTTTCAAAGGGATTATGTTTTTGTTTAGTTGAAAAAGCCCATTTCGTCTTTCTTCTCCATTCTCAAACATTATTAATATCTGGCGAAATACATTTGGAACTTTTGTGATTGCCGCAAAGCTTGCGTGAACAAAGTGATTAGCATCTAATCCGAATGCAAAATGCCGGCTTGTCCTCCAGTGCCGTTTAAGTGTCCTTTAGGCAGAGCGGTGATGGATGGATCCGTCAACTCACTCTAATGGGGTCTGCCGCCTTTCACTCCTGACCTCTGGGTCCTCAATGTATTTACATGATCGGAGGGGTGGTGACATCACTGTACACACGCTACACAACACTAATGGCTCGAAATGTTTACGCAAATATATTGGCTGTATTCATATGAAGACATCTGGAATTGGTTTGTTGTAAACATTTCTTCCGCTAAGTTGGATTGGCTCAAATGAATCGTCCTTCAGTTTTTGCCAGTCCTTCCAACTTTCTTTTGGATAGTCTTCAGTAAATAGCTCTGACAGAAAATGGTTGCTTTCAGAAACTGCCATTCATTTGCCTCTGCATTCCTCAAGTATATAGTATAAAGGCGTATATAATTATAAATAAACTTTGATCCTAGCAGCTTATTTGTGTTGAAACCTTCTTTTGAGGTGAAGCCATTTTGTTGACAAAACGTCTTGCAAATTTTTTTCTATACTTTTTTGATGATAAACTATAGAACACATACTAACGGAAGGCAAGTTATTTCTAAAGTACAGTTTATACACAAGACAAGGCAAGTCAATATGCTTTACAAAACAAGAAGAGCAACAGCAAAGCCATACCAACCAAGTTTTTAGGTTTTATTTATGTATTTACTTCAAACGTGTGTACACAAAATAAAAAAAACAAACAGGATACAATATATCACAGATGAAAAGTTTGAATAAGGGGTTGGACGAAGCAGGCACTTACTGGGTGGCACGGTGGCTGAGTGGATAGCACTCTCGCTTCTCAGCAAGAAGGTCCTGCGTTCGAATCCCAGTCGGAACAGGGCGTTTCTGAGTGTAGTTTGCATGTTCTCCCCGTGTCTGCGTAGGTTTCCTCCGGGTACTCCGGTTTCCTCTACCACTCAAAACATGCACAATAGGTATGAATGTAAATGAGAGAGTGAATGGATGGTGTTGATTGGGGGCTGATGCGCCAGTGTGTTCGGGGACTCGTTTCCGTGATCACCGTGTGTGGAATAATTGGAACAATATCTGAACTCTGAACATTGTAAAGTGCTTTGGGGTAACCTTGGTCTGAAAAATGCACTATATAAATAAACATTACTTTCAAAACACACACAGGCCCAAACAGTCTCTAACCCAACACCTATCTCCAAACGCTGAGGGCATCACTCTCGTTCCTCCACATTCCATTCCTCCTCCATATTTTTCACATTGTACATTTCTCCATTGCGAGATCAAAAAAGTTAATCTTATCTTATCACATACTTTATCAGATCTGGTACAATACCATACCATCAGTACTTTAAACCGTTTCTGTAAATGCCGTCAGGTATGAAGATGTTTTCAAATCATCTGTTAATCAGATTACAAGTAAATACAAACTCATATTATACTTGTTTTTCACTTCAAAATTGCATTAGCCTCACTTAATGAGCAGATGTTCATGAAATTGCTTGGGCTGCGATAGCATAACATGCAAGTCTCCTTATATTACTTTTTCTCCTCTTTGCGTTAACATTATATAATGACTCCTTGCTCCTTGTTTTTCACAGACTTCCCTTTTTAATACAATACCCACTTAATGTTTCACACTAAGCTGCTAAGGACACCGCAGCTGAAGTCGCACACTGTTTTTTCCCTCTAACCAGCTTGTTATAACCTCATAATTAATTGCATTGTTTTCCAGTGTCCGCTAAAGCCTTCCACTGTCCCCTTGGGGTGTCTCTTGAGCCTAATCCGTGCTTGTAGCTGGTATTCTTTGCTCCACTTGAACAGAACCGCCTCTCTTCTCATTAGAAAGGGCGGCTGAATCAGAGTCTGACGGCAGATGCGTCCGGGAGCCAAGAGGACGAGGGCGCTGATCTGAAGTAGATTATAGAGAAACCTGCATGTCTGACTTTCCCCTTGCCCCTCGCTGCAGCATCACGCGATCAATAGACCATCCCGAAACCCCAAGATGGAGGATGCAGCCTTTATTGAGTCGTTACAGTCCCCTCATGCCTGCGTTATAAATGGGCCCCATAAGGCTCTTGATAGGGCGGAAAGATAGCGTAGTATAACAAAAGGGGAAGTATGCACCGTGGCCGTAGTCACTTCCTCTTGCTCATAACCTCCTTTTGATTGCATCATTGATCTCTCCCGAAAGAGTAACAGCCAAAATCATATTCTCCAAACAGATCGTTGGCAAGATTAGTGCACCTCCGAGGTGAGGGGTTTGAAGGCCGAGCCAGTGTAGACCGAACAAAAGCATGGCTGTTTTATGAGTCTGATATTGAGCAAATGAAGATAAGAAGAAATACTGAACAGAATTTTTTATTGTAATTTTTTACAATACATTTTTTTTTACATTCATTAAATAATATCTATTTGTGTAGAAAATATATGCTGATACAAGAATCAAGGGTACATAGTGCTCATATCTCCCTTGAGGATTTTATTCTATTTTTGGTTTTTTCCAAATTTGAAAATTACCGGCTGCAAACACAGTCATGTGAGTGTTGTCTCACTTGATAAATTACCAAAACTAATTTATAGGAAATACTTGTGTTTTAAAAGGCAGAAAACTTTTCTGCTGCTCTGTTTCACAGTGGCCTCAGTAACAAGGTGAAAAATTCTATTGGTTTATGCATTTCTGTTTTGTTATGAGACTATTTCCCATTCTAAGCTTGAATTAAGAACTTTACACAATAATAACATGTGTTTGCTTATGGATAATTGGTTTTGGACAGGTTCAGCCTGCATCGCTTGTACAAGATAAAGTAAAGTCCTTGGATGGGAGTGCAGTTCTAACAGGCCCTATACCCAGTCAGTTGTCACATAATCAGTTGGTTGTTTTTTATTCCCGTCTACCACCAAATTTAAGACTTAGGCTTGATTCCAGACTTGACATCGTTGAAAAAGGAATCCAAATCATTAGTCAGTTATCAAATATTTAATTTATTATGCAGCTAAAGTGTTTCCAACAGTTCCATCCAGCATGACTTTTAAACAGTGTGTTGAACTTTGTGCTATTGAACATGTTGGAAAATTAGCTTTTTCCAAGTATCTGCTTCTTCTCTTCTTCATATAGAATTCAGTTTGTTCGTTGACCCAGGAGAATACCCAGAGCCTGTATAATGTGAAAGGCGAAATGTTTTTTTCTTCCTCATGTTAATAATGCTCAAACACTATGCATGTTTTGCCCTCATTTGTGAATACACAGCTATAGATAGAAAGTCTCGTACAACACAAAACACATAAGTGATCATTTCAAAGGATCACAGTTTTCCCTAGTATGACAGTTCTAGCAAGTGGGGAATTGCTTTTCACAGTTCGCATTCATAAACCCTGTGGTCCAGTGCTGTGCCTGGTCTTGTACATCATTCATGCTGTTTGTTCTTTTACATTTCCATAGATATCCTAAAACCACCTCTGCAGACTTTCTGTTATCATCTCTGTCAAGCCTGCGCACATAATTAAATATAACAGCAGACACATAATACAAGTGTGTGCGAACCTAAGATTTCTCTAACAACCACTGCCGTATCTTTTGCATGTTTTGGTAGCTTTCATATTGCTTATTGGTCAACCTTTTGTTCATCAAAATCACAAAGGTAACCCCCTCATTGGTCCCGAAGTTTGAAAGTAGTTCAAATTAATCCTTGTTGTAGGATAATACAGAACATAATTGACACCACAAGTTTGCTGGAGTTACTGAGAGTCTGTTGTAATGTTTTATTTCATTGGTTCAAGTTCTTGATTTAGAAAAGATTGTGGCCACTGACCCCCACTAATATGCACAAGGCATGTCTTTAGTTTCTGGAATACAATTTTTTGTTGGAATCCAAAAAAACAGGGATGTAAACTCAGGTTAGTTAAAAGGCATCATGATCTCTACTGCGCTAAATTTCGTCATAATTTATCAAATCCATCCAAGCAGAGATTCCCTGACTTTCCTATCCACACTATCCAGGTCATTTTTACAGGGGTCGGCCCGATGTTCCCCGGGTCCGATGTTCCCCGGGTCCGGTGTTCCCCGGGTCCGGAGTTCCCCGGGTCCGGAGTTCCCCGGGGCGGGGAACACCGGACCCGGGGAACATCGGACCTTCCAAACGCCGGAGGGCCCGGTGTTCCCCGACTGCGGGCCTCGCTCATAGACATGTTATTGCTGCGCGCGGATAATGGAGCAACAAGCGGCTTTCGCTCATAGGGCTACTGAATACTTTATATTATAAGCCTTGTAGATCTCGCATTGGTAGCCAACTACATTTTTACAACCTACCACCTCAGAATAAGAACGTGTTGCAGATAAGAAAAGTAAAATTAGCTCCACCACCTTTTCTTTTTGGAAACATATCTCCCTCCGTTCATCCTGGCAACAGTATTGGCGCCAGGTTTGCAATTTTGGGTAGGCCTGCAGATTAGTAAGTAGGCCAAATTCGCTTGAAAACTACAAGGGCTAACTGGAATTGGGGTTTCAAAGAATATGGTTCAAACGCACACACGCACGCACACGCACTCACGCGCGCACATACACACAAGCTCATTTATGAAACTTGCGTTGAAAAAGATGTACATTTTGGGTGTATATTCCATTTACGCAATTTGCCAAAATGTTTTGATACATTAGAAAAATCCTTCTTGAATTGTAGAAGTGAATAAATATAGATTGATTGAATGAATTAATTAATTCATATATATTATGCAGCGGTGGCTCTGAATGAAGCGTCTGCAGCGTCTTGGACGCAGCCTGGCTCGGGGTAGAAGTGCGCATTGAGGCGCTGTACACTTCAGAGAGCGTTTGCGGTCCAGATTTTACAAAGAAACTCTGGAGCCAAAACTTCTGCACATGTGGCGCGACCTCTCACGGCACTCGCTGCGCACTCTGGACAGGGCAGTGAGACGTTTGAGTGAGCAATACCATCGATGCGTTATTGGGGTGTGTGTCTGTGTGAGGCTTACACAAATCTAATGAAATAACACATTGCTTTACCAGATGTGAATGAGGAATACAAATAGCCGTGCGTAATTACGCAGCGCAGAGCCTGCCACAGCAATAGATGGGTCACACATCCCTGTTGCGTATGTGTATTTATATAGAGCCTTTGACTGTCCAGGATCACAAAGCACTTCACATTTTAAAAACATACAGATCAAAATAATACACACACAAGTCAGATTTAATAGAGGGTCCTCATCATGAGCTGTGATTTATTCGAAGTTTGCGTGTTTCCATTAGACTTTTTCTGATGCGCAAATTCAAATTTTGAAACATGATCCTCAATGAAAACACAGCATATAATTTTGCCAGAGGGAATATGTTTATTGTTGTACATATCTTGAATTTCATGCGTATGTTTTGGCGTGTTGTGCCGAAGGTTGAGTTCAGCGTATAGATTTACACCACCTCCAGACCTGGCGTTTATTTGTTGCGTATTGTACGCTCACGTCCAGATTGATAAATGCGGAAAAGTGTAATATTTTGCGTACGCCTCATTTACCCTGATTTGGCCGTACGCAGGTTTCATACATGAGGCCCACATGAGGCCCACAGTGAGGCCTACAGTGAGGCCCACAGTGTGTCTCACACAGGCCTAGAGTTTACCTCATCAGTGCGAGGCGAGCCTGGCCTGACCGCGCTCTCCTCCTCTGGGACCTACGGGCCCGGGCCTCTGGCTCCTCTACCTCACAAAGTTCACGCTGAACTTTCTTAAAATTAAAATGAAAAAGGCTGCTCTGTTGTGAATGCTTTGAGAGCGTTGTCAATCTTTAAGACGAGGAATAGCTGGTTGTTCTCGCTTCACGCTGTGTAATATGATATTGGACAAAATTGTTCAGCCAATAAACAGGACTATATTTGAAGCAACGTAGGAACGTGATGACGCTCAGGGGGTTATATTATTATTATTATTCCCCCCACTGTAGGAGCCAATACACTTTTCAATATTTTTGAATTCTGAGCGTTTCCAATTGTATTTAAAAATGGGAAACCTAATTAAACAATCATGAATTGAGCTTTTCCGATCTTATTTTACACTGATTCCTTTGATCATTTTTTTCTTAAAGCTCAAGTTGTAAAAATGCTATGTTTGAATTGGTTATTTACATTTTAACTGTGAGTGACACGTAAGGCGGGACAACAATGCACAATGACGCACGCATTCTGAATAGAATAATATGTATTACTATCTCTAAAACTAAAAGAGCATATTCAAGTTTTACAACAAAAACGACGTCATATGCGTGTCCATTATGCGTAAAAGCACAGTGCCCTCAGCAAAACCACGTATTTGGAAAAACTATAGGCTAACAGATGTAGTAGCTCTAGTTTCAATCGTCCTCATTTTATTCAGTCAGACTTGTCAAATATAGATGCCCATGGGAGAGTGAGCAAGGGGAGATAACATGCCCATAACATGCCCAAAAATATCCTGCATAGACTCAAGCTGCGATCAGCTGAAATATGAGCACACAAAGAGCGAGAGGGAAAAAGAAAAGTAAATAGGCTTAGGCTAGTTAGTATTTTTTCTCTCACAAAAGTTGGCACGGATCATATGCCATCTTTCGTGGAGGAGGAAACATCAAACATCAAAGGGCGCACGCGGGGAACAGCGGGACTAGTCTCGTTGTTGAAGTCCCGATGTTCCCCCACTTCTATTGGCGGGGGAACATCGGACCCGGGGAACATCGGGACTTTTTAATACGCGAAGTACCGATGTTCCCCGGGTCCGATGTTCCCCCGCCTATAGAAGTGGGGGAACATCGGACCCGGGGAACATCGGACCCGGGGAACATCGGTACGCACCCATTTTTACATGCATACCTGTTTTACCTCAAAACATCTTTTCTCTTTGTAACTGGCAGTTGTCCCTGGCACTTTTTCTCTCTCTTTCTCTCTTTCTCTCTCCCTTTCTCTCTCTCTCTCCGACCTCTTGCTCCACTTGTCAGGGTCTCCTTCGCTCTGTGGTCACCTGTGTTGATTTACTGTCAAATCTGGCAGGATTATCAGTAATCCCAAAAGCAGTGAAATCTGTTTGCCGACAGCTGTGGCCGCTTGAACGACACACACACACACACACACACACACACACACACACACACACACACACACACAGACACACACGCAGGGGCATATATGCGACCACAAAAAAGCCCTCACCACAAAAAAGTACATTAATTTTCTGCCTCGATGCCTCTCTGTGCACAACACTCTTCTTTTTGCTTCTCTCATTACTAATACTATAGAAGTTGGACGAATGTACAGTTGGTAAATAGCTATTATTGGATCTATTCTCTGCGGGTCACTAGTACTCTGAGGGAATTCACTCTAGCACTTCGAACATAACACGTAATGGCTTTTCACTAATTTAACCATTGCTTCTTCAACTCGGCGGGTGTTCAATCAAGGAATGGTGGGGTGGTCGCCTCTTTCATCACGGATAAATTGAAGTTGATATCCAAAATGTGCGAGACATGTATGGCCACATAACCACTCGGCAGAAACAATATTATGTTTGTATTGATCTTGCTTTAAATTGGCATTGTGTTTTCATCTGATATAGAGCCATCTTATCACATTTTGTAACATGGGATGATGAATTTATCTAATGAAGGACATTTCTAGGGAGGGAGCTTCTAGCAGCAACAAGACTGGCACTAGAAAGCCAGGTTTATTATCAGGCAATTCAGCAGCTGTGCGTATTGAGTGGAAAATGACCACTTATTGTGGTCACAGTCACCACTGTGAAAGTCAGATCCCATCAGACCTTTGAAGCTAAGCAGGACAGGGCCTGGTTAGGACTGATGGTAGACCTCTGGGAACACCAGGTGCTGCAGTGGGGTGGCTGTAAAGTGCCAAACTGTCATAGTGAAGGCAAGACACTTCCCCCGTACTGCCTAGAATGAGTCTGGTGTGTGTGTTGGTGGTGGTCGGAGGGGCTGATGTCACACACCGGTTTCCTCACTTGCATCCGTGTGCCCCAGTGTGGCCACAGTAGTAGTCTAATACCACCATGTATGGAGTGAATGAGCTATAAACTCAATGCATTATTATTGTTCTTATTATCATTATTATCATTATCATCGGATTTAAAAACGAAGAAACAGAAGAGGGTCCTAAGGCTTGTGTGTTTCCATTAGACTTTTTCTGATGCGCAAATTCAAATGAAAACGCAGTTTATAATTTTGCCAGAGTGGGAATATGTTTATTGTTGTCCAAATCTTGAATTTCACGCGTGTTTTGGCGTGTTGTAATGAAAGTTGAAATGAGCATATATTTACACCACCTCCAGACCTGGCGTATATATTTTTTGCGCACCCTATTGACTGCTCAGATTGATAAATGCCGAAAAGTGTACATTTTTTGCGTACGCCTCATTTACACCCTGATTTGGCCGTACGCAAGTTTCATAAATGAGGCACAGTGTGACTGAATAGATAACTGTGTTAATGTAATGACCAGTATGGACTAAAAGCATGGGCATCTAACTTTTTGCTTCGTCTACTAAAAGACGAAAATGTGAACAAATAAGATCACTTTAAACCGTCTTTGTCCCTTTGGGCTGAAAAGTAGTCCTCTCTTTTTCTATTCTGCCTGAAAAGGCTGATTTAGAAGATGTGACAGAGGCTAAACAAAACGTGAATAGAAACTAGAGTGAGTGCTAGGAACTAGTCAGATTGTACTCAGTGAATTGAGTCTGGTTAGAAAGTGAGGTTCCTCAGCTCCCAATTTTTAAATTCAAAATATATTTTGTCTCTCATCTACAGGTGGTGTACAAGAACAACGACATCCGCCTGGAGCTGTCTCGCTTGGCCCGCATCGTCGACCCAAAGATGAAGCTCCAAGGCGACATTGTGTTTAAGTGTGAGAATGTTCCCACGCTGGACCCCATCAGCTTCGAGAGCCCGGAGTCCTCTCTGTCTCTGCCCAAGTGGAACACCAAGAGGGTCGGCTCCATCTCTTTCGACTTCCGCACCTCCGAACCCAACGGCCTCATTCTCTTCACCCAGGGCAAGGCTCAGGACAGACGGGACGCCAAAGGACAGAAGAACACCAAGGTGGACTTCTTCGCCGTGGAGATGCTGGACGGAGGCTTGTATCTTCTGCTTGACATGGGTTCTGGGACCATCAAAGTCAAAGCTACGCAGGCCAAAGTCAATGATGGGAACTGGCATCATGTGGACATCCAGAGAGATGGGCGATCAGGTGAGAATTCTATTTAAAGGTTTACTCCTGGAAAATCTTTTTTTATAGCTGTTTTCATCTATTTATATAACAAGTTATCTATTGGAGACTGCCAAAAAAAACTACACTGTATACAGTACGTCTTCACAGTCACGGTGCTACAGTGGGGCGGCTGCGGCTGTAAAGTGCCAAACTGCTGTTGAGTCCTTAAGCACGACATTTCACCCACATTGCCTGGAATGAGTCTGGTGTGTGCGTGAAAGCTTGGTGGTGGTCGCTGGGGCCGATGGCACATACTGGTTGCCTCGCTTCTGTCAGTTTGCCCCAGGCCAGCTGTGGCCACAGTAGTAGTTTATTACGACCGTGTTTGGAGTGAAAGAATAAAGACATGTGAAGCGTCTTTGAGTGTCCTGAAAAAAATCTAAAAAACAATATTATTATTATTTATCCCCGTTTTTCTGGGTGGGTTTTCCCCAGGTGCTCCAATACCCAACACCACCCAAAATATGCATCATAGGTCAAATTCTCCAGCTCCGGTAGTCCTTACCAAACTGAGGATCAGCAGTTGGAGATTGGACCAGCTACACTGTACCTTACAGAGTGCCCTTGTGGCATTGAAAGATTTGTCAAATGCAGGGGACAATTTCTAATGAGTTGTTTACTGCAATTGGCTAAAAAAACTAACTCTATGTGAGCTGAGAGGTGATTGGCTCAGCAAGGTTGGTTCTCAATCATGGTTAGCTTTTCTTTATACGTTTTATAGAGAAGGCGTCTGACCTGTTGGTAGAATGTCCTTGCTTTCACAGAGACAGATCAGTTTCATATTAATCTCCATGACGAGCTTTTGCCACTATTGTTATGAAAGAAAAACTTGAATAAACTCGTCTCCCAGAAACATGTCAATGAAAGGGTGAGCCTCATGGTTAAACTTACAATTCAGAAAATCAATTTGCAAAAAAATAAGTGATGAAAATGTGAATGTAGCTATTTCCAATCATTTTGGCTCTAAATAACAGTAAGTAACCTCATCAGTACTGTAACCTGATAAGTGATTCAATGTGCTTCTCGCAATTGATGTATAATTGAAACCAAATAAATACCCACATTAGTATTTCACATTGTTTATAGTTGGCAAGAAACAAAATTCACAGTTTTCTATCGGAGGTCAATTGTGCATTCCAGGCTTGTGTCAGATCGTGGGCTCAGTTTAAATGGATTTATACAACTGGCCTCTGGTGTCTGGGAGAGGTAGTAGGCTGTCGTTCATTTTTGCTTTTCCCTTCATATCCACAAATATAGGACTACATGACAGCAGGAAGCACGAGTCGAGCTTCAATTAAAAACATGTTGCCTTGAGCCATTGAGTGTGCTGGGCCAGGCACAAGGCTGATTGCACAGAATCTTTTATGTGGCAGTGGGAGTAAGGGCAATCATAAATACAACACACTGTCAACATCATAATTGTAAATTTAAATACGGTACACAAATGATTAAACTGGACTGGTGAATTTACTCCCAGTAGAAATGGCTTAGGTTGAATCCATACTTTAAAAACGTAATATGACTCCTACTTTATATAGTGTTTGAGCTTAGTGTGCGGTTCATTCACTATTGGAAGTATTATCAAGGATCTGCATGTGTGTTTAAAACTGATTTATCATGCATTTATAAAACTAAACCACTAAAACTGCACATTCTCTATTTTCTAACACTGAATAATAACTATTAATATTGCTCTAATTAATAGTTAATTAATAGTCTTGAGATTCAAGATTCAGTTTATTTGCCTTTTGTAGTAAACCACATTGGAATAACTGTCTTCACCAGCGTCCACCAGAGAACACACCAGAACTCGTGCCATCAATCGCAGTCCATTCTAATGAGTATGAAAATAATATCCATGAGTTTCAGAATCATAACTCATAATTATTCATTCACCATTAAACACATGTACTCATTAGTTACATCAAAAACTAACCAATAGTTCATCATAATTCCTCAGGATCCTATATTCTGTTTTGACCAGGATGACTTGGGCAATGATAGGTCATGATGGGTTATGATCATGGTAATGAATCTTTTGATTAAAGATGCACTACCTGTAATCTTTAATCAAAAGATTACAGGTAAAGAATCATGGTGAATCATGTGTGGTTATAAAGCAGTGGTGTCTGGCACACCAGACTTGAGGAAATGGGTGGAGTCTGGTGTACTCCTTGGTTAGAATCCTGCAGCCAGTCTGGCCCTTTAACATGTTAAGAAAATGGGTTTGGGAATGTATAAAGGTATACATTTTCACATTTGTTTTACATGTATTCTTTTTGGGGCCCGTCTATAAGCTATTGCAGCCCCTTTTACAAAGCACCTATACACACTTTACACATAGAATGTGTATGACCTTTATGACGATGACGTTTGGAAAAAAGATAATTGAATTGAATGAAATCCTGCAGCCACACCAGTCTTTTCTGGAACCATGAACTACCAATGTCCTTTGGGGAAAATCCCGACCTAGACAGTGCGGGGAAAATCTGTATACACACACACACACATCTTCATGCCCATTGTTCAGGAAGTACAGTGTCAAAGTTCTTGTGGAAATAGAGCAAAATGTATCGACTCAAATGTACTCTACACCTGCAGGTATGAGGATGTTGACCCCCAGGACAATAAGAGGGTTAAGTCATGCCAGACTATGACTATTATATATGTGTTTGCTTCCACATTGCAGCTGTGGGCATTTTCAACACACTCAATTCAGACATGATCTATAGCTCACACAAACTCATATTCCTCCTTACTGTATATAGAGATACAAGCCCTCATCTCCCCGTGTGTATGTCCAACGACCTCAAAACACGGCTGAAGCCCCAGCCCCAGATTCTATTAGAGAATAAGTGTTAGAAACTTGTGTAGCCTTGAGCAGCCAAACCAGCGCAATCTCGGCATTAGCTGGGATCCTTGGAGGACTGGGAGAGTTAGCGGGAGCGCCAGGCCTGTGTTATATATCAGGTTAGAACAGCCAATTTAGCCGCGTGTCAGAGCATGGCGTTTTGATTAATCACCGGCGAGGCCCCCAGTGCGATAGCAGAGAGGGGAGTTAGAATTTCAACACAAAAAAAAATAAATGAGACAGATATGTTGATACCAGATGCAGCCACACAGGTAAGGAACAGCTATACTTGTGGCTGCGGTGGAGGGAGCCTTAGGTGAGCAAAATTATGTATGTACAGTATTGTGACGGTAACAATGGAAATGCTAAGAAGTTCAGTGTGCTTGAGTTGGATTTTGCTCAAATGGCAAACGACAAAGGATATTACAATTTGACTCCAATTTGAAATGCTATTCAAATACAAGAATCTCAAAAGTACATGATTGGTAAAACTAGCTAAATAATATACAGTTCCAATTACTTTTTTTACAGCCCTAAACCACAACAGCAGTCGTCTCGGAGGACTGTTATTGATTCCTCAACAAGAGATCAGAGAATCAAACATTCTGAACACAGGAAATACAATAATGACAAACACATTTGATCTCTTGGTTCATAGGGAGTGGGGGTAAATGCCCATACATGTTTATTAGTGTCACTAAGTTTTCCAGATTAACAAAACAAAACAAAACTATAGTACATGCTTGAGATCCAGGACTGTAGAATGAGGACTGAGGCTGTGCGGTGCAGGACTGAAGAGGCTCTAATCTGAATAGTATGTCCTCTTCAGAATGAGAGGAAGAGATTTATGTTTAAAGGTTGGGCAAATTCTTAATACATGATAATATTGACCCATGAGTGCCTGGACAAGTGGCCACTCTTTGTTTCAATTAGAATTCAATTAAATACAACCGAAGGGTGTGATGATATTAAGTCATGAATTAATTTAAGCAAATCCCTGTTATTATTTCATGCTTGGGTAAACAAAGAAAAGTTGTTGAAAAATGCATCTCTAATTGGAAACATAATCAGGGAAAGTGAAAACAAAAGCCTACTTGGTTCAAAACATTATTTTTTGGCAGAAAGACATTATTATGCCCCAACTAATGGCCCTCTACGAAACAATTGGAAATGGCCATAATTAATTAGTAAAAACCTTTAAGCAGACAATATTAGATGAGAAATGTCATGTCATTTGATAGGGTTGCACATAATTATGCACAACATTTTCTTGGGACAGGGCTTTTGTTTGCACTCCATGTTTACCAGAACAGTCGTCTGTAAGCTTTGCATTCAGTCTCTTTACACTTCCATTCATTTAAAACAGAACTATTTTGGCAAAACGCTAAGAAGAAAAAAAATCCTCTAAGGATCCAGACCATATGGTGTTGAGTTATAGCAATCTCCAATTTGTCTTGAAATCATCCAGCAAAGTTCTTAAAGTAGTCAGTTTTAACTATAGGTTCCAATTTCACATATTCATAGATTTATTTATTTGTTCTGTGATTTGGGGAAAATTCATCATGTTCACTAACAATAATACACTGATTTCTTACTTGAGTTGATGTTTGTGATGAGCAGTGATGGGAATAACGGCGTTACTTTTTTCAGTAACGAGTAATCTAACTAATTACTTTGACAGTAACTATAACGCCGTTATCATTTCCGACATCCCGTTACTGCGCGTTACTCAAGACGCACAATGGACGTGTTGTCATGAGAGAAGGGAGGATGAGAAAACCTCTCAGCAATTATTGGCTGATGTAAAACATATTTCCTTTACAATCCACATGTCTACAGTTGAGAGGATGGCTCATAAATTGTGTTTTTGAAACAAATATGGGTCTTAATCACGCTCAACCACGGCTTGTATCACCGTGAGGTCAGCCACAGAGGAGCTCATGTGAGCGCAGAAGTCGGCTGCATACAATTCCATCGATAAGCTCCTTGCTCTTCCTGGTTTATCTGCTAAGGACAGCAACAGGTTTGGCTAACACACATATAACACATTTTTACATAATCTAAAATGCACACAGGGTAATTTTTCAATTACTATAGGAATGATAAGAAAGAGGTGAAGTGTAAGACGGTTGATTTTAGAAATTGGATGCAGCCGGCTGCAGCAAAACAGAGTAGTTTACGGAGGACACACGCGTTTTGTTTTACTTTTTAAAACTCATTGGACTCATTTCCAAATGGAGGATTACATATCTACGCTCAAACCATTAACTGGACTTAAACAAGGAACTGGTCTGAACCGAAGTGGACTGTGCAGGTCATTTATAAGGTATAGCTATAAGGTAAGACCCATAACTCATAGTTTTGCGTTTTGTATGAACAAACAATGCGGGCATAAAACATATTTTGCTGTAGCCAAACAAATGGTCCACTTGATTTATATGATGTATATGTTCATCTGATTGGGCTGAAGTCAGTGCTTCACCAGCCTCACCGCTCGTCACCGGTGTTTCCACATTCACAGTGGCGGGTGTTGGTGTTTAGTGCTTACAGAACAGAGAGAGATGGAGAGTGAACAGGACTTCAGCAGAAAAACAGCCTTTTCTAGATGGAAATATTGGCACTGTTAAAGGTAAAAATGCGCACGTCGAGTGCACATTATGTTCCAGAACAAAACGAAAAAGTAACGCAATAGTTACTTTTACTGGTAACTAGTTACTTTTATAGTGGAGTAACTCCGTTAGTAACTCAGTTACTTTTTGGGAGAAGTAACTAGTAACTATAACTAATTACTTTTTCAAAGTAACGTGCCCAACACTGGTGATGAGTCTGAAATTCTTCTGATGTGACTATATGTTAGTTTGTCCACGGAGAAATACAGCAATTATTTTAAATCTAGTGTGCACGTGGCTCACGGTCCATTTTCAAAATATTTTAATTTTCTAAAATGTGTTTTTTTTTTACCAGTCGTGAGCTTATTATCAACCTGACAAATAAAGGCTTCCTATACTGTATCTCGTTAGTTTCACATTGTAGCCTCAATTAGAGATAACCAGTAGATAATAACCATATTTTAATTTAGTAAATTCTACAATAGCCACCATCAGGAGAAAGTTATGTCTTCCTAAAATATAGAATACAAAAAAAGGCAGAAAATATTTATTTTTTTAAAACATTATTTGATTTTGCAAAAGAACATACATACAACAATCAACAAAAATATGTGGAGAGATACATATTTTAAGGGATACAACATGTGTGTGTGTGTGTGTGTGTGTGTGCGTGTGTGTGCGGAACAGTATGGAAAGAATATTTTTGTGGCATTAAAATGGTCGTAAGATGCCATAAAAATCCTTGGAGTTTTGTCAATGTACGCTCCATTGTAATCCGTTGCGTCCATGACATTTACATACATCCTTTCTTCTTCTAGGCATTATTTCTGTAAACAGCCGACGCACGCCCTTCACGGCGTCCGGAGAGAACGAGATCTTGGACCTGGAGGGGGATCTTTATCTGGGCGGTCTACCTGATAACCGCGTGGGCCTCGTGCTCCCGACTGAGCTGTGGACCGCCATGCTTAACTACGGCTACGTGGGATGCATCCGGGATCTCTTCATTGACGGGCGCAGCAAGGACATCCGCCAGATCGCTCAGGCCCAGAACGTGACGGGCATCAAGGCCACGTGCACCAAACACAGCGGCAAACTCTGTGACAGTACCCCCTGCAAGAACAACGGGCAGTGTAAAGAAGGCTGGAACCGCTACGTGTGTGACTGCACCGGCACGGGCTTCTGGGACAGCACTTGTGAGAAAGGTGAGACTCAAAGTGTGTATTATTGGCAGTGGCACAGGGACTATTGATTGCTTTCTAAAGGAGGTTTTAAAAGGCTAAGGTGGCGCATTGCTTTGAAAAGAGATCTGAAAGTTATGGACTTGGGTCAGCTATATTGTTGATGTTGTGTAGGGAATTAGATTTTTGCTCAAAGTGAGGTGACAAGGACGTTTTACCAAGGGTTTAGTCGGTTGGCAACATACCGTGCGGTTTCATGTTGCAATGCTTTTGTAAACAGGAAAAGCTCATTTGCATTTAAGACAGCTGGGTCGATCTGAACTCTGTCTGATTTAACTGTCTGCTTATGGCTATTACCATAAACCTGACACATGCTTTAGATTTGTTGTTTCTTCTATATCAGACAGATTGTAGGAAAACTGTAATTACCTTGACGTTTAGTGGCGAGGATGAGACGTTTTTCAAAGAGCATCGGTTGGAGGCATGTGCGCTGGACTTGAATGTAATCTGTAGTTTGTAATGGAGCAATATCTGGAGGAGGTTGTTTGCGCTGCACTTAGTGTGGCGGTGAAAGGAGCTGATATCATACTCATGATAATATGTTATTAATTTTCAAGAAGTCCCAAGATTTGAAGCAGGACTGACCCTGTGTTTTGCTTGGAAAAACAAACAAAAATGCATGTGCTGGTATCACGGGTGCACTGGGTACATTTAGCTCTGTTCTAGCTCCATGGTTCATATGACACATAAGAAAAACTTGTCTTGAAAACATTGTAATCAACCTGATTGTTCCTGTCATAGTACCATTAATGTATTTTTATTTTTTTGTTTAAATGGGGTGGGGCATTAGGTATACGCCAAAAGCCTTTTTTTTTATCGAACCTATATATCCTATTGAATCATGTTGAATTGAAAGTTCCCAGTATTGAGAGATGTCTCATATTGGCAGGCTCTGAGATACTATCCCAACTACTATACTTCCGTACACAAAACACAATCATTGCTTTAACAGGCGAGAGTGGTATTGCTTCTGCATGGATATGAATTATTTGGTCAAAGATAATCAGCAAAGTGGATTGTGTGCCTGGAATGCTACATTATGACAGTGACAGCAAGAAAACATGGAATAGTGGCAAACAAATGATAAGTCATGTACAATAACTACACCTCTACAACTCAAGTGTTGTAGAGGTGCCATGGCAGAGGTGGAGGTGTTCTGAATAAGCAGTATTGTACGGTAAATCCAGGCGTGTCTGTTCCTCACATCTGGGCACTCTTTAGCAGCACTTAGATCATGTTCTATGCATTACAAAACGAAGTGCATATGTTGGCGCGGAGCTGGGAGACAGTTCACCTCACTGACCTCCATTCACTATTTAACTGTTACATTATGCACTTTTCATCACAATCTAAATGCTTTTATATGCTCTCTGTGCGTATGCTTTCAAATGGTCTTTGTTCTATCTGGTTTGCTTTTTCATTCATGTGGCGCTACCTAAATGTGGAAGACCGATTCTGTCAGACCTCTGAAGCAAAGCAGGGCAGGACCTGTTTAACACTGTGATGGGAGACCTCTGTAAACACTAGGTGCCAGAGTGAAGCAGCTGCGGCTGTAAAGGGCCAAAATGTAATTTACGCAAATTACCTAGAATGTGTGTGCGTGAATGGTTGGTGGCGGTCAGAGGGGCCGATGGCACATACTGATTGCCACACTTCTGTCAGTGTGGCTGCAGTCGTAGTTTTCCGACATCTTTTATGAAGTTAATGAATGATGACATGAAGCATCATTCATCTTTGAGTGTCCAAAAAAGCAGTATATAAAACCAATGTATTGTGCTAGAAAAATAATCGAAACCTATTCTTTTTATTAACTTCTGCGTCATGACTGTCCCATACGATTATCGCATTGTGTGACTAAAGGAAAACAAAAAGTTGAGTCATTTGTTGTTTTTGCCGAAGCTTCAAGCTGCCCAGACCGTTCACTGAACACATTTTCTAAATACACCTCTTGGCTGTTAAAGTGTGTTAGCACAGTAAAATGTGGCAGGTGTATTCATTGTCTTAATTTGATTTCATGGGTCCCCGGGGAGATTTTATTCTGCATCTGACAAGTGTTTTTGTTACGCATTCGAACGATAAAAATACATCCTTACTTTGAAGTGAAGAAACTAAAGAATGATGAGATTTGGATGATACAATAACATTTGAAGATGCAGGTTTTGTAGTATTATTTATTTTTACATACAATGCATACACACAGCCACACTAAAGAAGAGAGACAGAGAGAGAGACTCCAGATAGTATTTTTGTCGTATGCAGGAAAACAAATTTTGACCTGGATTTAAAAGTAATTTTCAAAATGGTATAAATCCAGAATACTTTTGTATACAGCTACATAGTTCAATCAGATGACTGTAAACTGAATACTTGGAATACTTAGACACTAGTTTGTATAATACTATAGCATATCAATTATGGCAATGGATTAGGGCATGTCCAATGCTGCAGGTTAATATTAGGAATCAAAATTGTCAGGGGCCACTCAAAACGGTTTTGTGGGTTGCATTTGACTTGATACAGTTAAGGCACATTGCTAATTATGACACACATACACAACACGTTTCACAATAAGAAGAAAGTCAATGATTTTTGTCACCCAGACCAACTTAGAGCCCGAGTTTAGCAGCGTCCCCATCATCTCCATATTTACTTTCCACTTTTCTCTTCAAAGTCTCAAGATGAAATGGCTGAAACGCGGCCTTCTCCACACCACCCTTTGAAACAATAGGACGTGTTTTAGTGCCACAGGCGCCTTTTATTCTTGTATTTTCTGCACTTTTAAGCCGCCCCTGGAGCCCGTCTGCCACAATTTCACACGGCCGCTGAGAGATATTCACACATGGCGCCCGCTATTGATCCTGGCTCACTCCGGTGCACCGCAGAGACTGCAGCTCGTATGATTAGACACAGAGGTGACGCGATAGGGATCTACTCTCACCCTGGGAGTGGAACAAAGGTGACACATTTACATTACAACAATTGGCCTTTGCTGCTGACTTTGCCTGCAAATGTAAATAGGCTCTTTTGTGTGACTTTTCCGATAGACTAGAATTGTCGGTTTGGATGCATGGGCTTAAAAGAGGATGAAATATATAGATCTGGTGTGGGAAGATGATGCCAATGGGATACGGTTTACATGTCCTTGGTGAAATTCTGTCATTTATCTTTTGAATGAACATGTCATTGATAGTTAAATGAAAGCGTACAATTGATAATAATAACTGATAATTGTGGCATATGCCACTGTCAAAAAACACACAGCCCCAACTGGATTTTACTAAATAATATATTAGCAGAAAAAGGGATTATGCATTGTGTAAAAACAGAGACATTAAAAAAAGAAAATTTAAAAATTAAAGTTAAGTTAAAGTGGCATTTATAAATGGGACACTCTGCCTGATGACTTTAGGCTGTGGCTTTGAGCTCAAGAGTAGACTTAAGACTTGTAAGAATAAACCAAAGACGCAATAGTTCTCATGAATTGTGCATTACAAATACTAATATCAGTTTGGGCAGATCATTTACAAAGGAAGGACTATTCCACGTGCCAAAGGTCATTGGTCTCCACCAGTGGTAGCAGTTGTCTGTCCAATCACAGCTGTAAGGGAATGGGTTGCATTCTGTGCTCCACACCTGTAGTTCTCACTGCAGAAACACTATACTTTCAATAGTCAAAAAGGGTTTTAGAGCCCGGTTCAAAATATTGATCTGAAGTTTTGTGTCAATGCTGCGGGGCGGATTTTACCAGGTGTGTTTAGCTGCTTTTTCAGGTTTTCTGCGGTCAAAGCTTGCTGCAATCATGCTTGAGCACGATTGGGAGTGGTGGGCTTGAGCACGGTTGTAAAGCCTCAATAAGGGGGGTAAATGTGGGGGGTGGCGGGGAGTGGGGAATGAGGTGTGGAGGGGACGTGATATTGTGCGTCACATTATGTCTTGCGTCACAGAATGCGACCCGTGCTCGAGCTGTTGGCCACTGTCTAGATCCATGCGCACAGCAGCCGAGTGTAAACAGGAAGAGAAACTGAAACTAAACTCGAACAACGAGGTTGTCGCTGAAGTTAATATTAGTACCGCAGCAGCTGGACCCAGCGTTGTACAACAGCGCATTTGGACTGGCATGGTTGAAAAAAAAAAAACCCTTGTGACCGCGGGCCATCTGCACACCCTTGAGGCGACGCTCCAGGCCATTTGGCCTAGTTCATTTGTAAAAACCTATGCGACCATGCCCTTAATGGCTAAAAGTAACCGTCCATAACAAGAAATGGCTTCCCAGAACCAAACTGAAAAATGGCCAAGAAATTCTATATTCTGTCCGGATTTGTAAGCTTTTGAGAGCTGTTGTTAAAGAGTGATTTCTATGCTTTCCAACTTGAGCAATGCAATGACATGAAATGATAACACATGAAATTGCTTTAAACGCAACTAAACTCTTTGTAAAGCTTGCAGTGTTCGACAAATGCAACAACACATTGGAGATTGCTCTCATGACTGTATTAGTGTCTGAATACAAAATAGACTCCTGATTTATGCTTGTTGATTTTCCCACTTCCATAATCCCTGTGAAAACTGAAGTGGTCTCAACACATTTTGCCATGCTGCTATTTCTAGCCTGAGAATAATGAAAGCATGGGCCTCATGATAATTTGTAGAGAACACACCGAATTGCTTTGTAATTCCCTCGCTTCCACCGGGACCTAAAATAAACACAGTAGCAATTTTCTTGTTTGTTTACCAGGAGAAAAATGCAACCTGACAGATTTCAGCAAATATTTGAAAGGATCAAAGATAGTACGCTACGATAACTCCCTGGCAGGTCTCTCTCCGCGTGTTAGCAGATCGCTTTAGCACATCCAGCATCTTTGCTGTGTCTCGTTGTGCTATTTTTCACACTCACATGTTTAGCGTGTTGTTTTTGACCCGGTGCAGCACATCTGACAGCTCCTGTGATCCCAGATCTGCTCCCAGATCACACAGCAGATGTAGAGCCAGCATGGGGGAAGACGGATGCAGTTATGTAGGGAACACGTTTTTGGGTTTTCACAAACGCTGGTGAGCAACACCCTTAAAGAATGTTGCTTCAGTCCAAGATCAAGCGCACTCTTATTCTGAAGTGGTCTTTTTTTGTTGAAGTGGTCAGTGTAAGTTTTAAACGAGGAAACATGTACTGTCACCTCGTTTTAAATTAATAATTTTGGTTTAAATGCCAAACACTATCTCTTTTGCTATTCCCCTTTCGATTTTGACATTTGACATAGAATTCTTGACCATGAGGACATTTTAATAACTGTAAATGCAATAAAAGTTAACTGCAAACTTCTTGTTGAACCTCCTCGTGACCACATCAGTTTATGCAAGGCTCTGTTCTCCACAATCCCTCCCTTTTGCCTGGCAAGCTGTTTTGACCCGCAGCTATAGACCACAGAGCACCTGCCATCCCTCCACAGACACACAACCAGCACAGATCCAAACTGTGTCTCTGTGCGAGGCACCTCTACGCAATGAGACTAATTACAAGCCATCATCATCATTCATTCATTCATTTTCCTCCTCTGCCCATGCAGCGCCTTTACACATCCACTCATCCACACAGTTGACTCCGTGGGTGATTTTTGGAGCCGTTGGATTGGAGCCAGTGGTCATTTTGCAGGTGTGCTATTCGGAGGTTCTGGCCCTGATAGACCCCTTGTGAGCAGGTTGTGACTGGGAGCGTGGCTCTTGCCAAAACTCATTTGCCTGTGATCTGAATTCAGCAGGTTGGCTTGGAGTGGCCCCAACACGCTCCGCTCTTGGAAATGTGCGACTATTGTTTGAGTGAAACACGAGGTGGCACAGAGAGGGGTGGATTTATGTGCTTCCAAAGACTAGGTGATGTTGCTCAAAGTACCTATTTTCCCTTTGTGTGGTAACTGCAACCAAAAATAAAAAAGACAAACTGGAATGTATTAAATTCCAGCATTAAATTGAATATAATTTCCAGGATTATATTTGCATTGACAATACCTTTGGGCTATATATGTGTTCATGTATTCCCAGGTTTTTCTAGGTAATGGAATGATCCACAAGGTGGGATTAAATATCCCATTCTCTTCCATTTATTCATTTCTGAGATGCGGGGGCAGCAGTCTGGGCAGCTATTCCCACACTTCCCTACAGTACACATACAGACACACACACAAAAACTCACCCACACACACACACACACACGTCTATGAGAAAGCTAAAAGAGTCCCACAATGCAGCTTCTAATATAAATTATAGCTTTACCCTTTATGAAATAGTTTTGCCTTATGTCTCTCTCATTCTCTTAACAATAAACTTAAAGTCGTTGTCATTTGTAACATTCAGGCTGCTCTGTCTAATTGGGTATAACTTTAGTCTATTTCATTTAAAAGTTCTGCACAGAACAATTGCCTCTAGTCATACTCCAACAAAAGCAGTAGGAAATCATTACCTCTTGTATTACTCATGTTTGAAGGTGGGCCTGCTCTTCTGTCTCTTTTACAGACTGCTGGAGGCGTGATTTCATTTTGATTGTAACATCCCATTACACATAAGGCTAGCCAAATGTTGCTCCTCTATACGGAAAAGTGTGGCGCACAAATTATGTAAGTCATATCTGAGTCTGAGTTGTGTCGGTGAGATGCGTTCTGGACCAAGGGGAAATGTATTTGATGTCCCCTGAAGAATGTGGTGGAACAGAACAGAACCTTTCAGCCGGTGCTTTGCTGCTGTGCCCATTCAAGCAGCGAGTCCATAAGTCAGGCTCTATTTGACCTGCTGTGGAGTAAAGGAGCTGCTGTGTTTCTGACAGGCAGTGCATACCTGAAAAGATATTTTAAATCTCAGTATGGGAATTAAAGTGACTTCATAATGTTTCATTTGCAGCAGTAAAATTACATAAATCATATTGCAGCCGGAGATTTAACCTACTCACCTAGATCCATTCCCACTCATCTCAGCACCAAAAAATAATAAAACAAAATCCTATTAAACAAAAATACAGACAGCTTATAAAAACAGCTAAACCAATGTATCCACAAAGGAGACTGGTAAAGTGCATGTATCATAGATTTTATTTTATTTTGTTTAAGTGACAACGAGAATGCACCAAATGTCTTCTTTAGCCTGCACACTTACACTGCCCACACTAGTGCCTGTATGTTCCACTGTTTGTTAACATTTATAATTGAAATCATTCAAACAAGGAAGATACTCAACTCACTCACAGCAGGTAGCTTCTCCACTGATCCTACTCGTATTGGCTTGATGGCCCCACTTTCTTTCTTCTATGTAGACAGAGTTGTTTAATACTGACGTGTAGAACATTCTGGGTACATTTATTGATAGCATGGCTCAAACCGCTAACTACAAACAATTAATTCTTCCACCGCTTCCCTGGGGCAACCCACTTTACCTGCAGCTTGCTCACTGCTAATGCTGACGTATAGACGAGTGAGTGCTATACATACATCTGGATAGTTTCTTTAATTTCAAGTTAGATTAGTTTTTTTTTTTTAGTTCACCTCCAAACAACCAGGCCCCAAATGAAGCAAAATCTTGGTGACAGTAGCATGTCAGTGAGTGCCATGCTGCTGATGAAGTAGTAGAGTTAATCAGGTAAACAGGCCGGTAATGAAGTAGGTTTGCCTGACGCCGCGCCAGACTAACACCGAGCATTCCCACTGAGACTATCCACTTTCTGCTTCCACAACCAGCACACACACACTCACACACACGCAATTCACACATGAGGCAGATTGGATTGTGTCTAATGCATATTGCGTTTTCCCTGACAATGTTCCTACCGCCCCCGCAGCATAAAAGCGTGTGTATTCCCCAGCTGTCAATGATGGCTCCAGGCCGCAGATCCAACCGCCTGTGTGTCCTGGCCGGGTATTATCTGTGACTACCAAGAAAACGAATCACCGTTCGTGATCAAGTTTTACCTTTTAAACTGCTGCTGTTCGGTATCAGGAAAGCTTGGTGTATGTGGTATTGATTGTCTGCCACACAGGACAGAGCAGGGAGATGGTGGCGTGGTTCACTAAAGCGGTAGATGTCTTCAATTATTTTAACTAAATGGGAAAAGTTTAGAGCTGCACGATGAAAGGATGTCTCTTGATTTGAGTTTATCTAGAAGATTTGTCAATGCAACAATGACCTTTCATCATGTTGTGAGGCAGAAGCATTCATTTCTCATTCCAAAAGAGGCTCATAAATCTCACATTTATAATTTGTTCAAATCTTTTTTTTATCTATATGAGAAAATTAAAAGACCATTTTCTGAAATGTGTGGGAATTGTGTAGTTTTTTTTTTACATGAGATTTTATAAATGTTTGTTGTAGTAATAATGAAGTTCGATTTTGGTTTTTGGGAGTTAGTTGACTACAAGAGGAAGTTTCGATCACACACTCATTCAACGACATTCACACCCCTCAGGCAAACAGGACTGCCGCCCGATGGAACCACAGCCGGGTCATGGGCCTGGCTAACTCATTGGCTTTCTGCCAAGGGCCCCCTACAGAAAACAAAAAAAAAACTGTTCATCCTCCTTGCTTCTTGAAGGCAGTGCAGCCGAGTTACGTCAGTTCATGCATCCACAATCACTCTCCATGCTTCCCTATCTTGCCGCAAACAATCGCTCCTCCAATGTCATACCTCTCAAATTATAAAATACCATAAAGATATGGTATGATAAAAGCTGTTTATCTTCTAAGATCTAACAAATTTAGTAAAACCTTAAAAATCTTAATAGGAAAACCCATGTATTTGGAACCATTTGATAACCTACTCTATTAATTCTAAACATATTCCCAATCTGGATGGTATTTCATAAAAACTTGAACATACAGTAAACCTCACCAGAACTTGATACACTTTCAATTGTGTTTCTTCACTGTAATTGTCACAGCAGGTGGTGTACTAAAAGGCATTATAAAAAGGCAAACGCTGGCGTCTGTCCCCTTCGGTCATTCCTTTGGCGTATCCACACACATCTTAATTACATGGGTTTGATTGGTTCTCTTCAAGACTGAAAGCCCTGAACACACGCAGTGCAATTACCTGCTCCGTTCCCTCATGTTCACGTGCAGTGGCAGGGCAATAATGGGCTGCCAAGTGCCTTTACAGTTTAATCTCTGCTCGTTATGGTCACAAAGCATGGGTCACGCTAGGGTCTGTAGGTGAAATGTAGATCTTTGGACTATAGAGCTGTAAATGAAATGTCAGAAAACCAGTTTCAGCAGGGCCCTGAGATACGTTGGCAACTTTCCTGCTTGAGCTGGAAAGTTGCCTCTGAAACTGAAATGTTCAAGGGTCAGATTTGTGGAAAGAAGTTATAAGATAGTGGTTGTTTACTAATGTACATGTTTATAATACTGAGGGACATTCCAAGAAAACATATCTCCATGGCAAAAGGTGTAATGGGCTTAAACTTAAGCAAGAGGTAGGATAACACTGTTTGAAGGTATTGTTGTTTTTACTACATCATTACAAATTTGGGTTTTGGTAATTTGGGCCACTTCACCAGGAAGTTTTATGGGCCAAGAATCATTGGTCTCAGGGCTGTTTTGTCTATGGACCATTGCTGAGAAATTGTTCTTATTGTATATTTTATTATTTACCTTTAACTATCCAGGAAAGTCTCACTGAGAATCTCTTTCTCAGGGGAGTCCTGGCTTCAGATTTTGATCACAAATGTCCTTTACCCTTTCTGAAATGGGAAGAGTGTTACAACCAACTACTGCTTTTCCACTGCTGTCACAATGCTCCCATATCTTATTCAAAGATTGAAAAGCAGTCTGGATCTGAACTTCAGAATACAGAGACCTTGAGGCTAAAAGGAGCTTGTACTTAGTCTTTGAATGTACCTAAAAAAAAACATTGCAAGCTAGCAAGCGTATGAAGTTGCTCTCCCGCTTCTCCATGTTTCAACTCTTAAATACAGCTAAAGGTGATATCCAACGTGCATTCCTTGTGATAGATTCTGTTCTGTTCTGAAATGTAACAAAAGCGCTTTTCACTTCCTTCCTTGAATATAATAGATTGGAATTCGTTTCGGAGTGTCTGTTGTCAAGGTCATTTTTCTGTTTAGGAGAATGTGCAATACTGCGACCGACAACTTGGTTTGAATAAAAGAACATCTCTCCAAGGTTGATATCAGTCTGAGAGTTCCCCACAGCCACTCAACTTTCTGTGGCTTTTCATTTTTTTCCCCACTTTAGCGGTTGGCATTTTGTGGAAGCCATTATCGCTGAGTGAGATGAAATCACCCTTCTCTCTCTGTAGCAGACATAAGCCGGCAGGTTAGAGTACAAACACCAATGCAGTGTAATAGTTGGCCTTGGGTTTGCTATTTATAGCACTTTCTGTCAATAATACAACACATTATATTTTTTGTATTTACATATGGTATAATGTAAAGAAATTGCTCCAAAAGTTACATGGGGATAAAACCGTAAAGGGAATTGGTTGTATTTTTAGTTTCAGGCATCCGCACGTCACATACTAGGCACATTAAACATTCCCAATAGTTAATTTGTTTCATACACTTTTCAAAACGATCTATCTATAGCTTTTCAAAACTATCTATCCTTCTGGTTTGTTGTGTTGTTTTTGAATAAGCATTTTGAGTGATTGAAGGAAAGACGCTGGGAGTACTCCCTGGCTCACCACAAAGGCATAACATAAATAACTTTGTCCATATGTTTCAAGTAAGGTGTCGACCTTCAAATTAATACTACCAAGCATTTAAAACATCAATACAACACTAACCACAAGGGGCTATAGCAAGTACACTCTCAAAACCTGCACGCAAAGGAGACAAACATGGCGCTCCACAGTGGGAAATGGCGCAGCAAACGGTGGGACCAAAGCAAATTATACCCAGGTGTACAGGGCAAATCTATGGGTTCCAAGGCGGGCCCGTAAGAGCACTCTGAGGCAGAAATTTGAGGACCCCTAACGTCCGCTACGCATCCAGAACATCCGGATCAAACTATGGATTGAGCAGATGCTTCCATCCGTCTTGTCTTTGGAGTACGAAAGAGCCTTATGTTTGAGAATAAATGGGAAGGAATGATATTTAAGACTCTTATGTGTGACATGGTAGTCCCTCTAGGCACTTTAGTGTTCCCCACATAACCAATGGAGTAGACAAATCCAGTGCTGACGTCACCCATTACAGGTATCTCTGGGTGGAGCTAATTCAAAAGGCTTCATGCGTGGTTATCTGGAGCCAACTTGAGGAACAGCATTAACATAATAATCTTAAAGCCAAGTAGAATTGTTAATGTTGTGATGTAGGGCTATACAAGAATACATTGAATTGAATTGAATTGAATTGTATTCCACATACATACAGTATTTAATAAACTCTATATATTGGAACATTAGTCACTTGGTAACTTAACAGCAGAAGTTACAGTTAGTTGATAATTATTAGAGGACTGAAAAATAAAAAGCTGCTCTCTTGCAACCACTAAATGTGAATAGACACCATAAGCCCATTAACGGTAATAAGTATTTTATAATGTTTCAAAATGACACTTCAAGGTCTCCCCGTAGCTCGAGAAGAATCCTTGTGGAGGTAAGATGTTAACGATGGATGGCGGTGGGGTTAGGGGGTTTCTCGGCACGGGCGGTGGTGTGGGAGTAAGAAAAGACTATCAGGGAGAAGGGTTGTGGAAATAATGAGTTTCTGCAAATGGATGAAGCAAGAATGAATCAAAGAACGGGGAGCAATGAGCCTTGAAAAGCAGAACTCTCAATGTCTAAGTCCATACACGGGGCGCACATGGGTGTAGCGTCAATTTTACAATCATACGAGATTCGTGTCGTCTTCTGGTATTATCTGGAAATGAAGTGCACTGGGGCAATAAAAAAAAGAAAAGGTCACATTGTCTGAAGCATATAAGACTATGTAGGAAGGGCATCCAGGTTGTACAGTACAGTATGTATCAGGCTGTAAAAAACAAAAAACATACTCATTTCTAATTTCTTCGTGGCAGAGCAAGATGTTTTGGAAACTTTTATGGCCTGGATATCTGTGCCACATCATTAATAATGTAATATGGTTCCTGCAAATTTGATACTTGGACACATTATATGACAAGGGGCATTATTGGCCTCACATAATCTTTTTTTAATGACAACACTGCTTACATATGCGGCACTTTCCGGCTTTTGTAAGACACTTTTGGTTTTGTTCTTCCGAGTGTATTTGTGTTTCTATGTGCACAATGTTCTAGAGCAAAGTCGTAGGCTTATGTGTGAAGATAAGCACACTACCAGATCAAGTTATGGGTCAAATCTCTGGAGAAGTGGGCGCATAGAAATAAGTAATGCAATTTATGAGCCAGACAATCCAAGATCGTTGCTCTGTTATTCTGTGGATGTTCCAGACAAATCTCTGCGGACACGAGCCATACAATTGCAGATCTTTCTCGAATAGGTTTCATTACAGCAGTAGCTTGTTCATTCCTATCCAGCAGTGAGACATTTGGTTTTGAGTAAATTATAAATGAACACTTTTAAAAATAATGCTTGCTTGATGTTGCAGGAGGAAAAACTCTATAAATATGGAAACCTACCTTTCTCAGCCAAAGGGAGACTCTTATTTTTGTTTTGTGATAAAGCCAGACTCAGATCAAATAGTAGGTTATATGAGAACAGTCATAGTGGAGAAAATGAGATAGCATAACTTAAAGGTATTCAGGAAACTCTCACCTCTCATTTTCCACATCGTCAAACTTTCTTTTCTTTTTTTCACTCCTTTCTTACAGTATGTGATGGTGAGTCATCGGATCTCTGCTGTCCTTCACATCTTCTTTGTGATGTTGTTTTTTGCATTTCTAGTGCTTCTATGTTTCCCTAAAACACAAAGCTAACCAGACTCACCAATCCATTGCGCGAGTGCGGATTGTATCAATGACAACTTCTGTTTTTAGGCATATTTGTTCGTGCAAACTTGTGTAATCCAATGTAGTAATAGAAGTAGTATTTGTAAGACTTTTGAATGAAACAGTAAACAACATGCAAAATAAAAGATACAAAATAAAAAAGGCAAAATGTTCTATATAAATAAGATGATCGGAGAATTATAAAGTTGTTATTAGTGAATTGTGTGTAGCTATAGAAGACTGTATTGAAGCCTGGCCGCAAACCTTAAAGTTGAGGTCCATCATCGCCAGAGTATTGGTTTCACATTCATGATCTTCAGCTCAGCTTTTTTCAGACCAAAAAGTGAAAAACGAGATTACTGAATGGGTGGACACGTGGCAGTAGCAGCTGTCTGGTCGCGGGTAAGTGATGCGCTTCATTTAACCCGCGTCGCCAGTGCACAGTCTCCTGTGAGCGCCGCGGTTTCTGAAGCATCAGCAGCTTTCACACCTGCATCACCATCACCACTGTTACCAGATATCACCCGAGCTAATGGCCCTGCAGCGGGTATCGACAGCTTCAGCTTTCATTGCGTAATAAATCTTTGCTTATGATTTGACAAGTGTATTTCTAGTCTGGCCGCGGCAACAATTCACATCCAGCAGTTTGATGAGGCAAAAGTGAGGCAAATAAGCTTTCAATTAAATTTAATTCAATTAATTTTTGTATAGGCCTAAATCGCATCAGTTGTGGTCTCGGAGGACTGTACAAAGTTGTCGATACACAACACACAACAGATCAGAGAATCAAACCGATTGAACGCAGGATATAAAATTATAACAAACATATACAAAGTATTGCTGATGACCAAACATGTTAATAAATATCCTTGAATGCCAAAACTTTCAAATTGTGTGAAAGGATTGTCAGCGGCCATGTGACAAAGCAAAAGACAATATATTTTGAATAGTTTACTCTGGGAAGGCATGCTATGACACTTCTTTTGGATTATATAGTTGGTGACAAATGCATCCTTTCTATCACAGTTGGCCTGGTTGGCACGGAAAGTACGAAAAGACTCATTTAGATTTTTTTGGAACCCATACAGATACTTGTAATCCTGCCTTGCTAATTAAGGATTTTTTTTTTTTCCACCACAAAAAATATTGCTGGGCGGTAACAGTTCAATTTGGCAATGTGTGGACTGTAAAACAGATATGAATATACAGTATGGATTATTCATTGGTGGAGCTGAAGTTGCCTGAATGATGATTGCTTATACTCTCATTCCAATGGTACAATAGGTGACAATTAGCAGCGCTGAAGTGGGCGGTCCGTGCATTTCAGACCTGCGCCTGCCGTGATGTGCCACAGACCCCCCCTCCCCACAGCAGTGTGCCTCCTGTGTTAAAGTGACAGGAGGCACATCGCTGTAGTTTGTACAAACCCCTGACGCACTCGTGCACAATGCGTAACTTTCTCTCTCTCTGACAGTATCTGAGAACATGACCGACTGCAACATGAGCGTTCAGGACACAGTTTGGAGCATTAATGTGGTCCAGCTACAATATAATTATCGTGTATGAGTTTTTATGTTCCGGTTTCTTACTGATGGTGAACAGGACGCAGCTCTGTGTGTCTTCTGCATTAGCCTAGCTCATCAGGTTAACTTATTGACAAACTGTAATTCCCATCGGCTTTTAGCCTCAGCTCTGCCGCAGCTGTGTTTCCTCTGGTCCGGGCATAATCCTGGCTCTTCTGGTCCCTCTGTCTCTGTTTTTCTTGAGAAAGGTGTTCTAACTATCTACCAGAACAATTTATTCACCTTCTTCAGCCGAAGAGGGTTGAAAAACTAAAACAAGTTGTTGTGCTACACATATTAGCATTTGTGTTTGTTTCTGTTTATCACATGAACGTATATCCATGGTCGGCATTGTCACGTCTCTCTGTGTTGCATATCCAATCAAAAGGCGTGCATGCTCTGACACTGCGCAGGGCCAGCTAGCTGTCCTTGAGGAAGCAGACTTGACGCTGATTGGTTAATGCCACAAGTTCGTTTTCATTGACTTTTATACTACCGGGGGCCAGCAATGTAGAGTCTGGAAGCAGATTTTGGGCCATAGCAACACATGACGCCGAGCAATGATTGGATAAAAACTCTGTTAGACGCCAGACCTCCCAAATGTTGACCTGAAGTTGGAAGCTTCGCAACCAACGTAGTTTGTGGAAAAATTAACATAGAAAAAATATAATATATTATGAAAAATTATGTTCTATATCATACAGTGTATATATATAAATAATATATATAAATTATATATATATATATATATATATATATATATATATAATGTGATTGGAGCCATTTACCAGATGTTTGTTCAAAAAAAGGATTAGAATTTTTTTTCCAATAGTGGACACATACTATCCCATACTTCCAAGGTATGCCCATATGAGAGCTTTATATTTGTTACTCAACCCATAAATGTGCAGGCAAGTGTCACTAAAAACAAGTCTAAAGTCGTATAGGTAGTTGTATTGCCTTGGGAAGCATGTTAAATTAATCCTATTTCTTAAGAATCCGTAACCATTGTGCCTGTAGTGGAAAAATGCCTGGGCCTGCATTTTTCCATTCCCTCACGCGGACATGGCACACTCCATTCTCTCCGCTTTGTTCTGTTTGTCTTTCAACACTTATCAGCTTTCCGCCATTGCATCAACGCTGGATTGAGCGGTAAAATGAGTTTCCTATCTTCCTTATTATCGAGTGGGTTGCACATATTCAAGTTTGAGGCACAATGACGACTGCAAGAGAATTGTATTTTTGTGGTTTAAAAAAAAAAAAAAACATTCACATTTTTGCATGGGTTTTGGTCCTGGCCATTTGCAGAGAAATGCCATTGCAAAAGATTGGATTTACTGCCATGTAGATTGAATATTAATTTTCCCCATTGCAGGTTTGTGATTGATTTCCCAAAGGAGTTGTAAAGATGGAGCCTCCTGCCTTACTTGCTGCTGGTGCTTGGAGACAGACAAGATATCTGAATACTTGATGCAAGTTGTCAGGATTCAGTGAGGTTACATGCCAAAATGAAATAAGTAACAATAATGCAATGGTTTTATATAATAATAATAATAATAATAATGCATTGGTTTTATATAGTGCTTTTTTGGACACTCAAAGACGCTTTACATGTCATTATTCTTTCACTCAAAACACAATGGTGATAAACTACTACTGTCGCCACAGCTGCCCTGGGGCACACTGACAGAAGCGAGGCAACCAGTATGTGTCATCGGCCCCTCCGACCACCACCAACCATTCACACACACACCAGACTCATTCTTGGCAATGGGGGTAAAGTAGTTTGGCACTTTACAGCCGCAGCCGCCCCACTGTGGTTGGGTTTCCCAGAGGTTAAGTGCCTTGCCAAGGACACAACGACAGCAGACAGTGGGAGTTGATAGTGAAAGTCGGGCTCAAACCCACGACCCTCTGGCTCAAAGGCCAATGCTCTACCACTACACTGAGTTACTGTCGCCTACGAATACACTCAAGTATATATTCATACACAGACACTCAAATGTCATTATTCTTTCACTCCATTCACAGTGATGACAAATTACTACCTTAGCCACAGCTGCCCTGGGGCACACTGACAGAAGTGAGGCAACCAGTATGTGCCATCGGCCCCTCTGACCACCACCAGCCATTCACACACCAGATTTATTCTGGGCAATGTGGGTGAAGTGTCTTGCCTAAGGACCGAACAACAGTTTGGCACTTTACAGCCGAAGCCGCCCCGCTGTGGCACCCGGTGTTCCCAGAGGTCTCCCATCACATTACTAACCAGGCCTGGCCCTGCAGAGCTTCAGCGGTCAACCTTTTGAGACTAACCAGACCATGCCTCAAATAATAAACACTCTCATAATAATACTATTAAAGATTATCATTAATATGAATTATTTGGCAAATGTGCTCAAATGATTTAATACTAAGACTTGTGAATGACAATATTGATTTTATTACTCCATAAAAGTAGCTGATCACAATTTTAAAAAAGGCCATAGAGTCCTATTTCAAGGCCACATAATACTTTTAGGGCCATCGAATGCTAATTTTTGGCTACAAAATACATTGAACAAACAGACATTGAACATGTCTGTTCCTCTCAGTTCATAATGACTGTCTCTGATTGTGAACAGTTTCTGTAGTGGTTCAGACAGAAGGTCATTTTTAATCTTGAACATTACTATCAAACTATAAAGGTCGACTAAATCATAGAATTTTAATATTTGTAAATGTATAAACAGTGCATTTGTTGGCTCGTTGTAGGCTGATAATGTAATTGCTCTTACTGCCTTTTTTTGCAGTATGAAAATTGGTTTAGTATTACTTTTATAAGTGTTGCCCCATATCTCAATACAATATGTAATATAGGGCATTACTAATGAGTTATATATAATAACTAGACTCTTTTTATTTAAGATATATCTGTATTTATATATTATTGCTATTACTTTAGACAGTTTACTTCTAATATTATTTATGTGTGACTTCCAACTGAGCACATGGTCTATAGTCACTCCCAGGAACTTGTTCTCATAGACTCGTTCCAGGGGAGTGTTATTTAGATTGATTTCAACGTGGTTTGAAATGTTCCGCTTTGCAAATATTATATATTTAGTTTTCCCAATATTTAGTGATAATTTGTTGATATCAAACCAGAGTTTAATTTTATGCAATTCCATCTCCACCAATTTTATGAGATGATTTATGTCATCACCTGCACAATGAAGAGTAGTATCATCCGCAAACAGGACATAATCCAGTGCTTTTGAAACTGTAACTAAATCATTAATGTAAATAATAAAAAGTTTTGGCCCAAGCGTTGATCCCTGAGGGATACCACAGGTAATATTTAATAGTTCTGATTTTTTATTATATATCTCAACATATTGCGATCGGTTTTGTAGGTAGCTTTGTATCCATGAATGTGATAGTCCTCGAAGTCCATATTTTTCTAATTTCTGTAATAGAATGTTGTGATCTATAGTATCAAAAGCTTTCTTAAGGTCAATGAAGACACCCACACTGTATTTCTTTGAATCTACTGATTTTGATATATTTTCTACCAGCTCCATAACGGCCATTGAGGTGGAGCGGTTTTTCCTAAAACCATATTGATGATCGCTTAAGAGGTTATATTTGTCTAAGAATGTATCTAGTCTGTGCACAAATATTTTTTCTATTACTTTTGAAAACTGAGAGAGAACTGAAATTGGTCTATAATTTGAGAACAGGTGTCTATCACCTTGTTTGTGCACTGGAAAGATCCTTGCTATTTTCATTGAGTCTGGGAATACACCCAGTTATACCCAGTATATACAGTTCCATATCTTCTTTGTCAGTAATATATCAACTCCGGTCTTAGGATTTTCTCATGAAGGCGACATTATTCAACAAAGATATGGATGAGGTTGGCCATCACAAAGAACTTTCAGACATAGGAATAATATAGAAGGTTTCTGAATCTAAACACCAATTAAATATTATCTGGGAAAACATTTTCTTTGTCAATGTTACCTTGAAATATTGCTTCTTTCCGATAGAGTTGTATTGGCACTTTCCTTCCAACATCCTATTGCTTATTTTTTTCTCTCGTTACCTTTTCCTATTTTCAACAAAAAAATGCCTGGGAACCTGTTATGTAACATTCATTGTATCACACCATTCAGCACCCCATCTTTTCCACTCTACTCTGCATTTTATGTCTCAATGCAAAATCTCCAATCTGTATGCAGTTCCCCTCTGGCCCGGCTCTCCATTCAGCAGGCAGATAGGGAGAATCCACAGAGGAACTCAAGCCTGCAGTGTTCGTCCATCTGAGAAATTGACAAGTCTCTCGGCCTCTCGCGCAGTTCCCAGAGAGAGCTTTTTGGATAAGGCCGCTCAAAAAAAAAACCTTCAAATACTCGCTGAGTTGATGGAAGAATCTAGCTCTCTATTTATTAGACTGAATCTTTAGAGTGATCCAGCTCAGTGTGTTGCAGCATAATGAAGAGGTAGCTGAGTTTTTACTTTTACTTTTACTTTTATGGATAAATATAGTGGGTTTGGTTGATGGGAAATGCCCTTCTCTGTGTCCTTACTGTCTTGAGAGTTGCCATGGCAGTAGCTGCAGTGTGTCTTTACTGCCCTCTAATGGTGATGGCCTGACCAACATAGTTTACATAAGGAGTCAGTAGAAATTTGTTGAGACAGTTTTGACCGAAAGCTACTTAAAATGTGTGAAGAGTAATGTGTAGTAAAATGCATCGAACTCATTACTTGCTTAACATTTCTATAGTTTGCACAATTTTGTTACATGTTCAGATCACATTTTAGAAAATCAAAAAGATGTTCTAAAATCTTACTCAGCCAATCAGCTTTCAGCAGAAGCATAAAATAGTGACTCTGGGGGCTCTTTTTTAAGTATGTTTTCTAATACTATGAAGATCGTTTGGTGTGATGCTTCTACCAGACTCTTTCTGGTGGGACCAAGATGTTTTTAGGTACTCTAGCATGACAATAAACTTGACATCACCAGGCGAGGTTACAGGTAATGTCTGTTTAAATATTCACATGTTTGAAAAATAAATTTAAATAAATGGAATATCTGTGGGAAGTAGGCTGAAAAATGTAATCTTGGTTGACTATGCACATTTCCATTGATAAGCCGGGAAAAAGGGGAGTGTCATGTAGTACAATACTGACCCAAACTGTGCTTGTGAAAGCTAACCTGGATTAGAACCAACTTTTAAGGCATAATGCACTGAATTTCTACGCAATATATTTGTTTATCTATCTATTGCCCTAAACCATTTCCCCTGGGTGGTTGACTACAGGAGGAAGTTCCGATCACACACTCATTCATCCACATTCACACCTCTAGACCCCTCAGGCAAACAGTACTGCTGCCCGGTGGCACCACGGCGGGGTCATGGCTCTGGCTTATCTGTTGGCTTTTAGCCAGGGGGCCCTACAGGAAAAACTGGCTTGCCCCGCTCGCTTCTTTCGTTCAATAGCATTAATTAAAAATAATTAGTTTGATGTGGGTTGAGTTATATAGGAAATACTAACATATTTTGCCATTGCGCTGCATATGTTCTCACTTTAGGAGTTTTCTCATTGGATTTCTTATTATTAGTTATTGATCTGTGATTGACAGAGAAACCATGACCTTAATAATTCAATATTGACAGCTCCAATGGAAAGGCAAATCCACTCATCGCTAGAGTTGTTGAGCAGTAATAGACATTCATTTCAATATGCAGTTTAATACAATTTTTGATTCCCGAGAAAAGCAAAACACATTTTGACAAGATAACAAGCAGCCCATTTTTCAAAGTGATACAAAGGTATTTTGTGAATGGATAAAAACACACTTTTTTGCATTGATTTTGATGAGGTTCTTTGTGCAAATGTGTCGCAATTAACCAATATGGAAAATCTCCATGGGAATAAATGTGTCTTTACCTTTTCTCGTATTCCTGCGTGCTGAGAGTGGTAGTACCTCGGTTCCGGAGGCAAAGTTGTTTTGAAGCAGTGGGGATGCATCAGTTAATTGCTACAGGAACTTTATCTTCCTCACGAGTCTTGTTAATGTAATCCGCACACTCAGTGAAACCACAGTGTGTCTGATTAGTTTTAGTGCATTACAGACTCTATGGTTGTTTGACAACTTATTAAATGGTTTATTCTGTCATGTTAGCGAAAAAACGTTTTCCTGGTCAAATGTTAGAGAGAAAGTGTGTGATTGTTTGATTGGATTGTGTTTGGTTGGATGGATTCTTCACAATTCAGGGACTTCAGTTTCAATTGCAAATTCAGGGACTTTACAGCAGAACTTTACATGCATATTCTATTCTTGGAAAGGCACACAGAATCACTACCTGGTGCCTGTAGCTTTGAGGCATTCTATAAATCATCTGGCTGTCACTATTAATCACAACTTAAGCAACCTCCAGGTTAAATATCAGCAGTTGCTTTGAATAATCCAGTTTGTGTCATGTAATCTCACAGAAAGTCCTTGAGAATGAAACTTTGAAGTTTTGACTGAGCTAATGTACTGGTAATGCTGGGGTGACTGGAATGGAGGCTTTTAAAGTAGTTTCTTTGACACGGTGCTTGTATGCTCATGTTTTGGGGCATATCCACAGCTTCAAAGAGCTAGACGTTTAAACTATGAGCACATCATAGATAAAACAACACATGAACACATAGTGCAATGGTTACTGCATAGCTTTAATCTTGTTTCATTTATTTGAGTGAAGTCAGAGGGCTTTGTGCATCAAAATAGTCTTACTTGTTCCGTAATAAAATAATATTTTTTAAAACCTCACATAAGCCTAGCCAAGTTGGGAAGAGGTTTTATGGCTCAAATATTTCTTTAATTACTGCAGAATTAAATTAAATCTGTTCACCTCAACCCAATGTGTAACAATTCATGGCAAAGAAGATCTTCTCGACTCCACTTGAACTTATTTTGGTCAAATGCATGAATACATTCTATATTTACTGACCTTTCAGGATCTAAACTTCTAGGAGGAATAACATAATAATCTATCAACTAATAATAGATTTTAAATTTTTGAATATAATTTGAAATATATTTTGAATTTTAAATAATTGTTAATTTTAGCACAATTCATATTTTATTTTTCAAAATACCAGTACTGCAACCACTACCATATAACAACAAACTGGGTGGCAAGTTTATTTGTATTTGTTCTGCACCGTTTTTTTCATCATCGTATCATATTTCTGAACTTTTTTCAAATTCCGCCATTTCTATAGTGCTTGGTAAGAGCAAGTTTCTGCGTGCAGGCCGACAGAAGTGTGTTTTACATCCATCTATATGTTCTGTCGGTGGTGCAGTTGAAGCAGCGCAGCTCTGAGACGTCTGTGAGCGGAGATGAAATGGAATGCACAAGACGTCTGCCTCGAAGTGGAGCGACTGTGCTTTGTTGTGTCCGCATTAGAACAAGGACGTTGCGCCGTAGACATGATTGGCTCACAGCAGGATCACGGCAGGCGCCCGAGTGGAGTGGGAAAGTGCTCTGAACCACTTCACGAGAAAACACACTGTTTCACTCAAGGATATAAATCACAGGAAATACTATAGGGCCAATCGACTTACACCAAATGAGTGAAAATATATGTAGTGTCAGACGCTATTATGGTTTAGTCTTGTAAGTGATACTTTGAGGTTTTGTCAGCAAGAGGAGGTTGTTTTGAGTTTTAAGTTCAAGTCATTTCATTGCTTAGAGGAAAGGTACATGTAATTATGAAAAGCATTATTTTGGGCTGACTCAGGTTTGACCTCCATCTGCTTGTTTTCATTAAACTCTTCTTCCTTGGTCTATAAACTTCAACAGTGGCACATATTATCCCCATTTTATATTTAGTGCATGAAAAGTATTTGATTTTCTATGGAGTCATGCAGGTGACAGGAAGTTGCACAAATTCCTCACCTCACCCCGCACCTACAACCTTTCAAGCATTTTCAACAAACCTGTTATTGAAATATCTGGCATGAATATCAAGATTTGAAATGGTGCATATTGTTTAGCCCTACCTCAAATTATCATTCATATACTTGGAGACATGCATATATGCTGTCATTGTTTCATCTGAAAATGCAGTAATCGTTTCAAAATTATGCATAATATGTCACAAAACGCAAAACTGCAAAATAGAGTTAATACAAAGTAATACAAATCAAAATCCAGCAAAAAAACACAGGGACTAAGGTCAAGAACCGAAACAGACATGGATTGAGAATGACAGAACAGGGAGCGAAGGAACACACAATACACAACACAGGTTTAAATACAATAACGACACACGAGACAAATGCAGGGAATCAGGAAACAGAAAGTAATACTAAAGACACAGAAGACAAATTACAGACAAATTACAAAATACATCAGGAAATAAACCTAAACCACACACAATATCCTAATAATACAATAACAACTCATGTTAATTTAATTTAGTATTACAATTCAGGCATTCACTTACTTTGAACCTTGTTTTATTTATGTACTTGTGCACACTGGGGATGTGGCTTTATTGCAAATGGCAAATAAATGCATCCGAATCTGAATCTGACATAAACCAAGCTCCAAAATCTGTCCACACATGCCGTCTCTGGGCTAAACCTCATTGACTGTTCCAGACAAAACTGTGCGTTTAGACCTGCAGACATGTTGGAGGTCAGTTCTAGCCTAATCCCAATACAAATATTGTGCGGTTAAAGGATTTGTTTGTTGTGCTCTCCTGCGAGGCATCAGGGCCATAATCCCTGTGTAATGAAGTCTACCTACAGTGTCTGCAGCTGGCTTTACAAGAGACAGCTCCAGTCCGGAACCAATGTGCCCGAGAGAGGAAGGTCAAGCAGGGAGAAGATGTGCAGCCCAGTTAACAAAGGCTCAATGAACTACTATTGATGTTTGTTTGGTAAGAAGGTAGTTTATGTTTGAGTAAGAAGTGGCCATGTAGGAAAGAACAATAGTGGCTTAAGCATACATCATCATTTTTTTTTCAGACCACATGTTATCTTCATTATAGGGACTTGATCGATAGATAGATAGATAGATAGATAGATACTTTATTGATCCCCCGTAGGAGAAATTCAGGTGTCCAGTAGCAGCAGAAACACATGCATCTATAATTCTAAAAGTAGCTAACAATAGTATTAAAATGCAACAGCAGCAGAGGAGGTGTAGCCGCTTGGTTAGAAATTTCAGTGTCATCGTTGCGCACATTACAGCAGAGAGAGAAGGAAATAAGAGCACTCAGATTGCACACATCAAATTGAGTCTATTATTTAAGATAATAGACAAAATAATTGAAATAAAATACAGAATAAAATTAAATGAAATAAACTCTGGGGCTATAATTGCACTTGGTTCAGAAGTATTTACATATATTGCACTTTTTGTAAGCATATTGTACTTTAGCAGCGGAGAATATGAGAATATGGATATGAGCAGTATAAGCATCAGAAATGATATCAACAGCTAAAGTGACTGGTGAATGGCAGAAATATCAGATGGATATGTAATAATGCAGTAATACTAATAACAGGTAAAGTGACTAGGACCATTTTCTCTGCTCTAGTCCAAAGTGAGATGCTGCATGCTTTGTTTGCATTTTTCTAAAAGTTAGCATTCCTCCAGTCCTCCAATTGTCGCCTGATCCGCTTGTTTCGGACCATGAATCCTCTCTGCTCCGGTCTGGACCAGTGCAAAACCTGTACAGCAACATCTCAGGTAGACAAAAACAAGAATAATGAAAATTGTAGAGCACAAAACAACAACTGATTCAGAGCTACTTAGGACTTGCTGCCGTTTCTAGAGTATTCAAAAGTATTTAATCTCCTGCAGGTGTAAATTAGCACTCAAGCTTCCTATTACAATGCATAGCTCATTTTGGCTCAGGTTTATTTTCACACTGCACTTATACCACATAGTGAGTGGCAGTATAGTCATATTTTAATACATAGCTCAATTTACTACATAGCTCAATTGTTTAGTGGTTGGAAGGTTAGGTACTCCAGTTTTAAGGGAATTGGAAAGCGCCTCATCTAAATAGATCTAAATAGATTACAAAAATCTTGTAATCTATTGTTTAGTAAATAGATTACAAAAATCTTGTAATCTATATAGATGAGACAGCATTGATTCCATGGGTGGGCTTTACTCTATACATCACTATTGAATTAGCGATTAGGCCAAGATCATGACAAAATAGATGTATCTCTTTGTAACTTCTGGTATCAACTTTTTGTTATTGGCATTAAACCTGATCAGTGAAGCCTTCTCAATGAGACTGATGAGGTAAGCGATTCAACTCAACAACAACTTCATGGCACTATTTTTTCTGAGTCTTTTGAAATCAGTCTGTTTGAGGTATATTTGGTGGTTCTAAGCCCGACTATGTCACGTGACCTATCTTTCTGTGTTTGTGTATGTGTGTGTGCGTGCGCTGTGGCCTCTTCGGAGTGAATCACATGGAGCGGATTAGAGCGGATAATGTCCACTGCCAAGAGCCTCTTGTGTGGAGCTCTGGCTTCAACACTGTTGCCTGAGTACACCCACTGTCCCCGTTCTCTTAAATACAGGAAGACACGGCCAATCTGAGGCGCCTGCAAGGTTCCTCCACCACCGTGTCCTGATGATGGGGGTTGAACCAGTTTTGAACACTGAACACTGTTGACAGAAACGCCCTGAAGTGGCCTGATAGACAGCCACATGAAAAGCGCAATAGCAGTTATAAACATGTCGCTTTGTTTGTCACGAACAAAGACCTGTCAGTCATTTAGAACGAGAAGAAAAGATTAGATAATCCAGCACAGACACTGCTAAGACGAGTAAACAATGGCTGAATTATGCATTGTTCCATGCAGGTATAACAGTTGACTTCATATGGTTATATTTGGGGTTTACAATTTTCTGCTAACTGAGGTTTTTTGTTTGAGAAAGCTCTTGGCTAGTGTTGTTCATGCTGTACTAAAACGTGCCCAGAAAGCTGCAAATATCCCAATTAAGTAGATCTTTGTTCATGCTTTCCAAAACACAAGCACATTTTCAAGCTGAGAATGTTGTGGCAATATTTAAATCTCAAGAGTTGGAGTCTTCGGGTAACACAGCGGGTGTTTTTTTCCGAATCAGCATGACAGGAGACATGAAAGTTGTGGTAGAATTGTCCATTCAAATCTGCTCACATTTATAATTGAAATGATGCAAGTGTTGGACAGAGTTACCCGCAAAGACATGTCACCAGGAGCCAAGCTGCAGGTTGGTACATTAAAACACAATAGCGAATTTAATCCAGAAAGTATTGTCAAAGAAATACACTTTCTTACTTCATCGAGCATTTTTATTTAGACAAGATTTTCTTGTTCTTTGTTGTTATCACTTTGTCACCATTATGTTTTGTCATTGCTGCAATAACAAAGTTTATTTTGTACAAAGCACCGTCATAAGTTCCTTGAGAAAGACGTGGTAGTGTTGCAACAAATAACAAGAAACTGTCTCTACATGAGAAAAAAGAAAGAGATAATTTCCATTGTTTCTGCTGAGGTCAGAAAAACAATGACTCCCCAACTGCAATCAACGACAAGAGAGAGAAAGCAGATCTGGACGGGCTCGGCAGGCTGGTTGGTTTCTGTCAGTGTGCTTCTGTTTGCCCTCGATGTTGGTGCTTCCTCTCCACTAATAGCTTCCCCTCCCACTCCATCTTCGCCTTCAATTGGACTGCTAATTATGTAAAGTGCTGGGCTCGATGGAAAACACACAAATTCCCACACACATGCGCAAAACTGACAAGTAGCAGCTTAATTGGCATATGAAATTAAGTCTTCGCAGCAGCAGCCTGATGTCTTTCTTAAATGTATAGTCAAAATGGGGCACATTGAGGAGAGCACCTGCGTTTCAAGCGGCGTCATTATAGCTTTCTGTCTGTGGAATGAATATGAAGACTCATGGATGGCTGTAAACAAAAAAAAACAGAATAAAGTTTGTATCCCCAAGCAAACTTTTAGTCTAATTGCATCAGCATTTTTAGGTGTTGCGTGTGTTTGAGTGGACTGAATAGCAGAAAGGTCGTACTGTAGATGTCTTGCTCTATTCCAGCCTGTGCAATAACATTTCCGTGGAGACAAAGCGGCAATCGATCAGAAAATGTTAGCCCACTCCTAAATCATACTGTAACAATGTTGTTGAAATTCATATTGTGTATTGAGTTTTGTATTCCCTGCAAACTTTGTTATGCAGTTTGCGTTTGAACTCACGGTCAAAAGTGGTATCACACTGAGAACACTTCAAGCTTAAGTTTGCTATGTGATCCCAAGACAGGCATTGAAGGATTGTGCAAGAATGGATGAGAAAAAAAACATTGTTGTTTGGGTATTGTAGGTGCAACTTTATACGGGTTAAGTAAAAATGGCCATAATAAAGTGTAAGGGCAGAATGCAGTACTAAATAGGTAGACTTGGTGTGTACAGTTACTTTTGCTGATCCTGTCCTGATCCCAGGGTTGTTCTTCAAATTGATATAAAAAAGTTACACACATACATCTTATATGTGCAGTGATTTCACGCATGCGCAACTGATGTTAGCGCTCTACTTTTCCCATAATCAGGCATGTGCAATGATTTTTGTGTTTCCAACTGCACAAGCACTTTGTTTGGGCGTGTGCAATGTCCTCAATCTGCGCCACTCTAGCACGTTAGTCATATGTACTTTGTTGCTTATTGTGTAAATGATTTTTTTTTTATTTGTGGTCTTTTATGAGTATATTATTTTGTATCCTTGCACTCTGTGCAATTTTATGGCATATTCTTGTGTTGATGTTGCACAGACGAGCCAATTGTCCTGATGATGACAGTGGCTTGTAAGTTTAAGACTGAACCCAATTATTGACAGTGACATAGTGATATAAACCAATTTTTTGGTCCGGACTAGAGCAGCTGGAGGATTTTACCTGTGTTTTTAGTGCCAGGGGAAACTGGAACACCTGGAGGAAACCAGTGCAAGAAAAGTGAGAGCATGTAAACTCCACTCAGAAAGGACCAAGAATCAAACCTAGGACCCTCTTGGTGGGAGGCGAGAGTGCTAACCAATCTGCCACAGCATAATGCGCCATTGTATTCTAGAACAGGCCACCTTCAAAAAATGGAAACTCTGAAATGTCAAAACAAATCATAAACAATCTGCATTATATTCTGTATTTTCTAAGAATTCATATTTGCAAGATTCTACTCAGGCAGTTCTTTTCACTGAAAGCGCTGGATTCTACTCGCAAAAGGAGGTCACCAGCAGTGGCACAGAAGCACTGCTCTACATTTTAGTTCCCATGACTGTCATTGACATTGGACTGTAACCTGTTTTAGTTGTCACTTACAGTAGCTAAGATTGTCCATATTTACCCTGCACCCAAAATCTTGGTCAAAACTGTCAAAGATGCAAACATAGCTTTTTATTTACATTCACCCTGAATCTTCATATTTGCTTACTGTCAGTTCATGCCAGTTCTTTAGAGGAGACGAGAGTTATCTTTCCTTAAAGCGAGCCTCAGTGGTTTCAAATTAACCGAGTGCCTCTTCCAAATAAACCCTCCATTTCCGTGTTTGGACTTTTCTGTCACTCAAGCTGGAAAGAGACATGCTGAGGGGAATAAATTACATCAGACTGCAGTCAGGCAAAAACCTCTAGCTCTGCTCTTAGTGGAGAAGCTTCAATGGGCTGCACACAACACTTCAGATTGATCACTGACAGCCAGCAGTTTGTGAAACATCAAAAAGTTAGAGCTATAGAGCTATAGTTAAAGGGAGACATCTATAATATGTTAATTTGAGTGAATCATAGTCTTGAACGACATATAGCAAATGAATAAGCATGTATTTCACACATGTATTTAAATTGTTTGTTTGATGTGTCTGGCACCCTCTTCTGGCCACAGCAGGGAGTAAATCCCTTTGTAGAAATAATAGGCAGCACTGCTATGATGCTGAACAGGAAATATGACACACTCGTTCTATTCTCTCACTCCCTGTAATTTCTCTCAAACAAACAAACACATCTCAACTTTGAAGCTAGCAGAACACATTTTTTATAGGAAGTCTTATTAGGTACAGTGCTAGAACACAATAGTCCAATAGTTTGTTTGGAATGTTAAATATCACCATCTTTGCACCATTATGTGAATACAGTAGCATCATTTCTGGACAAAAGAGTATTATGAATAAACTCGTACTGTAGTACAAGTTCAAGTTGTTAGCTTAATGATAATTGACTCAGCCTAAGCACCCAACCTAATGAGTGATGGGTTTTATTGACAAGTAAAATGTCTGCATTGGTAAAACTGGGTTCAATGGATTGGGTTGAGACAGATCATTGGAATAGTTCCATCTAAGAACAAAACATTTCCCTCGGGAGAAAAAGTTATCAAAGGCAAACTTAACATGCATTTGTAGTAAGTAATGTTTATTTGTATAGCACATTTTACAGACCAAGGTCACCCAAAGCGCTTAACAATGTTCAGATATTGGGTTAGGGTTAGGGTTAGCCCCCAATCAACACCATCCATTCACTCTCTCATTTACATTCATACCTATTGTGCATGTTTTTAGTGGTAGGGGAAACCGGAGAACCCGGAGGAAACCTACGCAGACACGGGGAGAATATGCAAACTCCACTCAGAAAGGCCCTGTTCCGACTGGGATTCGAACCCAGGACCTTCTTGCTGAGAAACGAGAGTGCTATCCACCCAGCCACCGTGCCTATTTTAGTTACAACTAATTGTCTGATTAAAACTGTGACTTTTTTGAATCGTTTGTGTTCAATAGTTGCTGCAGAACTCACATTTTTGTACCATATTTCCCTGGACTATGGGCTATTTCTTCCTTTGAAGGCAAGGTGTCAAAGCAGGTATTTCATGGTCGAATACACATTTTAATCTGTGGAGATTCTCTAGAGTCGGCAGCAGCGCTGATGTTGGATCTCCTGCTTCACTGCACTCAGACTTTCACAATTTACAGAAGCCAAAATCTTCTGTTTTACAGCCGGAACAGAACAGTGTCGGAAGCCATATGCAAAAGGAGACATTTAACTGACATGTCTTTATCTAATGTACTGAAATAATACACGCAACAACATCACTTGGTTTGAACAATTTATGTGAGGAGTGAATATGACACATGCTCTTTGCATTTTCAAGCATAGAGTTTGCATGGACAATCATTGGATGATAATGGAATCACTTTTTAAATTGGATGACTAAAGCCATCTTCCTCTGTGCAGTCTGCAACTAACTGACAACCCAATGTAATTTAAGCCCTAAACAGACATTTGACTAAATGCAAAATAGATAGGTTGCCGTTTTGTGCAGTCAACAAGTCCAAGTCCAACAAGTCCTGACACTGGACAGATTATGTGGGACATCAGAAATGTATACTTAGAAGGTACAATATACAAATTGACATGTTTTAGGATTTTTCACTTTGATAGAAGTACAGATAACCTATATGCCTTTAATAATTAATTAATGAGATACTAGATAAATAGCTATTTTTATGAAATAATTAATCAGTTGAACAGTTATTCTATCGGTTGTATACAATAGGTGGTTAGATAACAAAAGGTCAGTCAATATGAGATTTCAAATGAATTTCAATGAAAAATACTTGAAACACAGTTCTATTTCATTTTGTATCACAGTGATTACAGCCCAGCCTTCTTGAGAAATACCTCCTCTCAGCATCTTTAAATTGTGAGTAATTGATTAACTTGTTACAGCCCTTCTACGATATAGAACGTTCTAGATTGGCCTTTAAGATAGCTGCTAGCCTAGATTGCACCGGCCTGCATATGAATTGTACATACAAATTGTTCATTAAAGAAAGGCGGCGTGCTTGGTCGATGATGTGGTTTTGATGATTTAATTTTCTGCACAGTGAGCAGCCTGTGATTCCACGCTTGTACCTGTCACAACTTGATGACGGCAGCTGCGACTGGCCATATGGGACATCCGCATACATGCCTTCCACCGAATCACACTACAGTAGTGCAATACAAACATCACAAGCTTACATTATAGGTGTGGGTCTTTAGATAGAGCTGTCAGACAAGAGCATAACAAGCATACGTCTCAACAACGCATTACATTACTGATGGTTTTTGAGGAAACTACATGTAACATCATGTCCCTACTCAATCTTAAGAAAGAAGTCACTTAAGATACAAAATGGTGGAATGACATGTGTTTTGATGCACTGGTTGTGATGTCAGTGGAGTGGCAGCACAAACTGTAAATATTCGATAACACTGTGACTAAAGGAAGATGAACGATGGATATAATGACAGTTTATTTTTCTTTCAGTGCTCAGGTGTAATTTACTTTGAATAATGTTGCTGTCTTGAGCTGACCCTGCAACAGAAAGAGAAACTGTTAGTGTGAAACAGCAGAGCGGTGAATACTAATGGACATGTAAATCACTTCCAAAGCATATTGAATGTACTTTATACCATCAATCAATAGTATGGAGTTGTCAGCTTAGCGACTAATTAAGGGATTCTTACAACTGTCTGCGGTGAATGACTGATCAAAGGGGGACGTTTAGGAGCAGAGTTGTGGCTATGGTTTGGGAAAGTTTAGTTGCATCTTATTTTTGATTGTAATGTTTGTGAGCGATGGGTGCATTGGTTAAGTCGCTCCCATAGTAAAAAATCTACATTTATCCAGTGCACTCATCTCTACCATATGGTAAATAAAAAAAACATATACAACCAGTGCACCCATCACTCCCTTAGTAAAAAAACGATATTAAACCAGTGCACTCATCTCTACCATATAGTTAAAAAAAAAAACTATACAACCAGTGCACTCATCACTCCCATAGTAAGACTCCATATTTAACCACTGCACCCATCACTCCCACAGTAAAACCCCATACAGTATCTGACCAGTATGTTTGTGTGTGGTCCCACAGAGTCGTCCACTCTGTCCTTCGACGGCAGCATGTACATGAAAGTGGTGATCCCTCATGTGATGCACACCGAGGCGGAGGACGTCTCCCTGCGCTTCACGTCCCAGAGAGCCTTTGGTCTGCTAGTGGCCGCTACATCCAGGGAATCTGCCGACACTCTGCGGCTGGAGCTGGACAGCGGGCGTGTCAAACTCACCGTCAACCTCGGTATCGTATTAACCGTCTTTACGTGGGCCCACAGCTGCATTATATTTGTAGTCTAATAATTTGTATTCCTGTTTGAGTTGTATCTAACCTAGATGTGAGCTGTTAGTTCATAAGTGTTTGCATGCCTTGTTCTGCTTGGAGTTTTTTGGCTTGAGATGTTTTTTTTTTTTTTTTTTTACATTATTTACCCATTTCTCCAAAAAAATCACCAGCTCTCTTTGGACCAAGCATTGATCTAGGGCTGTAACAACTGAATCGATTAACTGCAGCTAACCGATTTTATTTGACCTTACATAGACTCTTAAACTTCTTGTGAAGAGGATCTATGATTCAGATAATTATATAATGAATGCAGAGGGAAAACAAATCCAATATTTGCTGACCCTGGGATAAAAAAAAAAAAAGAGTTGATTAATACAAAATAATTGTTCATTACAGCCCTATATCGATCATTTTCAGCACAAGATATACATTAGATACACACAAAGGATCAAAACCATTCTAAACATAGTCTTCTGCCGCCTGTTCAGTAGTTTTTGATTATTATTTTTTCACTGGAATGCTATTTTTTTGTGGGTCTGTTTTTGTTCTGGGTTTCGGTTTCATCATAGCAGCCCCATGTTCCTCTCTGTCCATTAGCTCCCCTGGGACTTTAGATGGCATCCCTCATGGTGTGATCAAAGATGGCACTCACCCCTTCAAAGGCCCAGAGTCTGCGGCCCGTTGGCAAACAGCGCGACGCCACAGCACCTTGCACTGTCCACATGGAGTATAGAGACAAAACAACTGTATACAAAAACACACAGCTAAAGAAAAAACATGTTTTCTAAGCTTTTTTTGAGATTTGACCTGCACTGGCCTGGCTCGCTGTGGGTGACTAGACATTGATAGGTGAAGGTGCTCGGTGGCTCGTCGCTGTTTGCTTCCACTTTTCTGTTGCGGTTGACGGCACATGATTAGCCTGGTCACACAGATTTCAACTAGGACCAAAAAATGTGAACAAAATAAAAATAAAATTCTATAAGGTAACAAAAAAAAATTAAAACAATATATAAAAATCTACACAAATGGGCACACCAAATGCAGTCACCAATACAAACACAATCATGTATGATGTGGCATTTTTCCAATTCTTAAATAATGAATATATAAAGAATTGTGATGTAAAAAAAAAAATGCTTTTTAATCAAAAACATGATTATAGTCACCCTATCTTGCTGTGACAAAAATAATTTGGCATTTATTGTCCAGTTGTAAAATCAATGTGGCCAAACCAAACGACCATTTTAAAATATTAGCTCATTTGTCATCCACAATAAGAAGACATCAAAGAAATAACTCATTTTTTATCGTCGTAGCCCTGTCTAGGCCTGTCATGATAAATACTATGTCTACGTTCTATAACTGATGTATTAGTTATATTATAACTGATGACCAAACTATATATTTTGGTCTCAATATTAAATACATGTATATTTTTGCTCATAGTGCTGTTTATTTTAGGCTTTTTAGTGAATTGAGCAATTAGGGCTAGGGTTAGAGGTTCAGAGGCATTATCTGACAAGCCTTGGGGAAAGAAAGGACACAGTAGTAAAACTGCACAAAATTCCATCAAAAATATTGTATTTTTTTTTTAGAAATCTAAGAAACACTTTCAATCACTCTTATAAATTCTTCTTGGTAGACATGTTCCATCTTTTACCAGTCACATATATCCTCCATCAAAATTGGTTATTGTGACAGGCCTAGCACTGTCTCAAATAAAGACAGGAAATATTGGTGTAGTGGAAAATGGAGAGACTAAAATGGTCGCGGCCAGCATGTGACCGTCCCCGGAAGGTGGCTTTCTGCTCTTGGTTGTCTGCAGCTGTAACCTTGAAGGATGCGATTTCATCTGTCACTTATTCTCCCTCCCATCTAGACTGTGTCAGGATAAACTGTAACTCCAGTAAGTCCACTCTCTTCTTCAATCACTCTTTGATTCAGCCTTGTGCTGCCAGTGTGCGCATGTGTTCTGCCGATAACAGCGTTTCCGTGATAACTCTAGGAGAAATAATGGGCAGATCAAAGTTATGCAAATTCGACTTCATTTCCTTTGATAGAGTTAAATAAATTTCGGAATTGACACTTCAAATACTATTATCAATATGTGCTTAGCTAGATAGTGCATGTTTGAGGGATTATTATGTTCATTTGCATTTTCTTATAACTGTAAATTAGTTAAAGTATGTATTACAGTCATTAGTATCCAGTGGGCTATGCACCAATAGGTTGGGTTCATGTCTTAGATTTCTATTATGTTCAAATGTTTTCCTTGGATCATTATTTTCTAGTGATTAGATCACAAACACACCATATTATTCCTCTATATGAGCACCCTTTCTATTGGCCAACAGCATGCTTAAGTTTCTGAATATATTTATATAATATATTATATAATATAATACACCTTTATAAAAAATAATAATCATTTGACCATAGTTGATATGTACTGACAAAGATTGTGGAGAAATTAGAAGCTTGCCTTTTCACTGTTACTATAGTTACCAGACCGGATTTTCAGCTGCCCTCCACCACAATATTAATTTGTTTGGTGTCATGAAGATGTCACATGAACGCAACCTATTTGGGAACTATTTATGCAGTGTACTATTTAAATGTTCAAATAACATATGGAGCTAGTGATCAAATGATTAGTGATAAAAACTCAACCTTCTATGATAATAACGGATAATTATAGTAGATTTGGTTGTAAATGAACCTATTTCAATATTCTAGTTTAGAGCATAAACACCTGCATGTGTTCTACGCGTTTGACGTCGGTGGAGCAGCATTGCCCTCTAGTGGTCAAGTCCAGTAACGCCAGAGTTAATAATAGAATCTTCCAACAATTACTTTGTGTCATCTTGCAAATGGGAAACTTGTGATACAATGAAAGCCATGATGGTATCGTGTTGTGGCAGTAGAGGTGTGTGCTTGTCCCTCCCCTCCCTCCACTAACTCCCCCTCCTCTTCAGGCAAAGGCCCTGAGGTGCTCTATGCGGGCCAGAAACTCAACGATAACGAGTGGCACTCTGTGAGGGTGCTGCGGCGCGGAAAGCACTTCAAACTCACCGTGGACGACGACATGTCCGAAGGTAGGATGGGGATATTCACAAGAGCAGGGCTACTTTCGACTTGCACATTTTGTCTGTTTTCAGTAAGTCCAATTTGTACGTGGAATGAAATATATTTACAGCATGTCATGTCGAACACTGAGCCATTCTGACACGTTTACCCAGAGGTTCTTCTAACACACACACACACACACGCACACACACACACACACACACACACACACACACACACACACACACACACACACACACACACACACACACACACACACACACACACACACACACACACACACACACACACACACACACACACACACACACACACACACACACACACACACACACACACACACACACACACACACACACACACACGTAAAGAAGCACGTGGCCTCGTGCTGGTGATGAAGCATCTTTACACGTTTACGAACTTTATAACCCTTAAACATAAAGAAGACATAATGCATGTATGTTTATCTGTTTGTAAGAATGTCATTATGATTGGTTGTATTTCAAATATTGCACGAATCATTTATTTTAAAGCTCTACATAAAGTAATACATGAAATACTTTATATTGATAATAATGAACTTGGACGCCCCTTTGAGGAGCCATCTGTTTGTTTTTTGCACCACCTGTCACTATATGGCATATTTTGATATTTTTGGCTCTAATTTAACTTTAGACCTGGCAGAAACCTTCAGATGTTGTTTGGAGGGTGAGCTTAACTGTAATAGAGTTTGTGGTGGGAACATAATACAAAAACACTTCATGTTTTTACATACAGTCTATGGTTTTTACTTAATTTCGAAGTAAAGTTTTGTGAATGGTTGTCTATTATACATAGACATACCATGCTTTCTTTGCCTGCACATCCTGTGCAATGACACAATGGCAGAATGTACAAGTATGCAAAAGTCTGTCATTCTCATATTGCACTATACCCAGGTCAAATGGCGGGCGATCACACTCGCCTGGAGTTCAACAACGTGGAGTTGGGAATCCTGACAGAGAAGCGCTTTGTGTCTACTACTCCTTCTCCTTTCATCGGACACCTGCAGGTGAGATTAGAGGAACAACATGGTATTTTAGTTATTTGATTATGACATATTGTTCTATATAGTGCTTAAAAAAATGAAAGTGCTGCACGTTCCATCAAAAGATTTTGTCAACCACCTTAAAGGTCCAGTACCTCATTTTCAAATCAACAAATGTGATGAACTAGTTCCTCAAAACAGTTTTTATCACTAGGTTTTGCGACTATAATCACATTGTTGATGCGGTGCATGCATTTTTGGCCACATTCTTCAGACAGAAAAGTAAAAGATAGGACTACACCTCTTTTACACTTGCAGCGTCATTATCAAATAGTGACTCACAGGGTTCTTTCCCACAGGTATGAGATGAAGACACAATGTTGTGGTCTGATTTTACTGCTACAAGTCTCGTTATGTTATGTTATTTTGAGTCATAATAGTTTTTTTGTGTGGAAATGGTTGTCTTTTTTGGTATTCCAAATTATTTCAGCAACTCATTGAGCACCAAGTGTTTTCTTAAAGGAGCCATATTATGAAAATCATTGTTTTAGAGTTGTTTTAGATCCATGCACCCTAATATCAGAAACTTCTGGCACAAATATCTAACTGTATAAATGCTCCTGTCTCAGTCCTGTGATAGTATGATGTCATTGTACCACTTCTATAACTAGTAGGCAATGCAAAGTAAGTTTATTTGTAAGGCTCAGTTAACTCATTGCTTGCCAGCCTATTTCAGAACAGGTACTCCCATATTGCCAGCCGTTTCTGATGTTTTTTTTACTGCTATTTCAAGACCCACAGAATATTGTATACTATGACTATCTGAAATTGAGATTCTGAAAGAATGGACTGTCTACTTTCATCAGCAAAAAGAATTTTGCTTCTAGCTTGTTTCGTTCCCCTGTAATCCCCAGTCGAGTAGAGGGAAGTTTTACTGAAATTACCAAAAAGCGGAGAAAAAAGAGGCACAACAAGTGCATCTAGCTGTTTTCAAACCATCCATAGAGCGGTGGTGCCACCTGCTGGCTCGATAAAATATGCTCTCAAGCTAATCCTCCATACATATTCGATATGAAAAAGCAATTGATGTATTAGTGCATCAATGGCACACAACGAGTCAATACACAAGTGCTTAACAAAACAAGACAATCATACGAAGCATTTCAAATACATTAAAAAGTGTGAAGATACAATCTTTCAGTTGTATGCATGGCTAAACAGAACTTTTTTGTAACCTGGATTTAGACTAGAAGCCTGTCTCACATTACTTCTGTAACACAACCCGTCCGATGCCCCCTTCAGAGCCTGAAGTTCAACGGTATGCAGTACATCGACATGTGCAAAAACGGAGACATCGACTTCTGTGAACTGAACGCGCGGTTCGGGGTGCGCTCCATCATCGCTGACCCCGTGACTTTTAAGACCAAGGGCAGTTACCTGGGACTGGCCACGCTGCAGGCCTACACCACCATGCACCTGTTCTTCCAGTTCAAAACCACCTCCTCCGACGGATTCATCATCTTCAACAGCGGAGACGGGAACGACTTCATCGCTGTGGAGCTGGTCAAAGGGTGAGAGCTCTAATGTATTTACTGTACAATAACGCTTACATTTCCTTTGGGGTTAATAATACATACATACACATGCATACGTACATACATACACTTATGGTAGTATCAAGTTGTCAATCTCTAATTTCATGGATCTGTATGTGCCGATGCAGGGGGGGTCTAAGGACAGAGATGATCCGGGACATTTAGGGACATTATAGTTAATATGCAAAAACAGATCAGTGCCATGGAAACACATCGGAAAAGCTTAAAATGTTCTCTTTACCAAGTAGTTTTGTGAAACGCCAGATCTATTTTAGTGCCATACAAATAAAGTTTTACCCCTTCTTGAGCGAATTCTTTCAAGTGTACTGCCTTTAACAGAACACAGTGAAGATTGTAACTAGAGGAATAGAATATTTGGACACATTTTAAAAATGGAAATTTTGCATATGCAGAACTCTTCAATGTATTAACATTTATTTACATTCACGGACATTGGTCATCCTGCTCCTTATTGACCAATGTGTTTGTTATCATTACTTATCCTGTGTTTGAATTGTTTGATTCTCTTTTTTTAAAAGTGCAAATTTAACTCACTTCCTGGAGCCTTTTGAATTAAATTGATTTAAGCAACTATGTAAACTATAGAACTATAATTTCAAAATGGTCAAATATCCTGGTCTATTTCCATTTTCTATATCCTCTAAAACAACTGAAAAACATCAGTATTGAAATTGAACCGCTTTAGAGTAGAAACAAATGGCCTCTTTTGACATAAAATAGTAGTAAAATGCTAATGTTACAGTGCCAGTATATACAGTACATAAATACGGTATACAGTGATATATATCGATGGCTTTTTACCAAGTGTGCCACAAAATAATCGTTGCAACCTTGACTAGATTACATATTCAACTAATTTAGTTTGCTGAGTGGTTTAGCTATAAATAATGTATATCAGATACATTGGAGTTAATAGTAGTACTAATAACATAACACTGTTCTGGAAGTGAAAGTATTCCTGATATTTAGTACAGTATAGTTAGTTTGTAATTGTTACTAAATGTAACCAAATATTCAAGGATCCATTAGCTAAAGACAATTTCAAAGCATTCTCCCCATTTGTAGCTGTAGGAGTTTATTACTATTACAGGCTTGTATCAATCAAATCACCTCCAATTTGTCTTTGTAATGCAATAGGGTGAAAAATATCTTTCCCTGTGTCCAAATGACCTGATGTTGTTGTTCCCACGGCGACAGATTCATCCACTATGTCTTTGACCTGGGCAACGGGCCGAGTCTGCTGAAGGGCAACAGCGACAACCCCCTGAATGATAACCAGTGGCACAATGTGGTCATCACCCGGGACGCTTCAAACACGCACACGCTCAAGGTGGACGCCAAGTCTGTCACGCAGAACGTCAATGGGGCCAAGAACCTGGACCTCAAAGGTACAGCGGCCTCGTGTCCCTACAACACGGAAAAGTCACAGGTTAAAGCAGTGTCGGAAAGGGCAAGAGGAGAGAGGTGTGTGAGCTTTCATCAGGGACAAGCTGCTGCACAATATCACTGCAATACTTTTAAAGCCAATGAATGATGTTAAAATGCGACTGTTTTATTATCAGACCTTATACAGCTGCATTTAATTTGAATCCTGTTGTACATCTTTGAATATTTGTCTTTTTTTTTATTTTAAGTTTTTTTTTTTTTTTTAAGTAAAATGCCACACTAACTATGTCTACAAAATGCAAAAAAAAACAAGCAAAACAATAAAGAAAGGATAATTGTAATACATTTATTTGGATAGCACATTTCTTACACATAAATTGAGAACAATGTTCTTAAGAAATTACACACATTTAAAAACAATATGTAAAAATGCTATGTTTTACTAGGGGCAAGCAAATATCTATTTTTCCGTGTTATCAGAATCAAAACATTTACATAGGTTGCATCTTTATGTTTTTCATACAGAGCATGAAAAAATGGATACACTCACACATACACTTGCACAACAAAAATACATATAGAATAAACTACTCTAGAGTAGGTTGGGCAATCAGTGATTTCAGCAATAAAAAAATCCACACACTGGGAATCCGTTAGCTTAACTACTTCTCCCAGACCGATCCTTATTTCATCAATATCTCAAAACAAGGTGATGAAAGTGAGTGTAAAACAAAACTTCAGTGTTTAACCGTAGTAAACGACATTATGACCTCTTTGCTGCTGTCCAGGCGACCTGTTCATTGGCGGCCTCGGACCCAACATGTACCACAACCTGCCCAAGCTGGTGGTGTCCAGGGAGGGGTTCCAGGGCTGTTTGGCTTCGGTCGACCTGAACGGAAGACTGCCGGATCTCATCAACGACGCCCTGTTCCGGAGCGGGCAGATTGAGAGGGGCTGTGAAGGTATAGAACCCACACAAACATATTTTATTCATTTCACTTGTATTCACATGTTGTAATACATCCTCAAGTATCACTGTTATCCTAAATATATATTTTGTATTGTTGCTAATGACAAAAAACATTTTAGTGTATTTAGTGTATTGTTCTCATCTTCCGTGGGTTATTACATTTGACTGTGTGCAAGCTACTGGCTAAATATTATTTTATAGTTTCCTCCCAATCATTTAAAAGTTATTGCTTGCTATTGTTTGCTTACTATTGTTTTGGAGGTTGAATTTGAGGCCAGTAGATGGCAGCAGAGCATTAGGATCACAACACAATCATGCATTTGTCTGAATCAGAAAAGTTAGGTTCATATAATATTAATAATTTGTCCTATTAAAAAAAATAGCTTCTAATATACAAGCACTTTGCTCAGTGCGTGAAGATAAACATGGTTTTTGAGTTTTCATGGCCAGTATTAATAGCCAGTTAGATTGATCACTGTTGATGCATTTTAGTCATTTTTTTCTCAGGCAAATTCTTTACCCATTTGGACCAAGAAAAACAACTTCCAGGCCCTATTATCACACCATTAAAAAAAAAACCTGTAGTTACTGTATATCATAACAAATATTTCTTCATTGTGAGAAACTTTGAGAATGTTCAGAATCACTAACAATGCTGCCCCTCACTAACCTCTCCTCTTCTTTTCCGCTCTTCTGTCGTGGTTGTTTACTTTTGGCGCTAACAAAGTTGGTTTCACCAAAGCCGACCTTCAAGGTAGAGGGTTGCCTACGCCCCCAGTGGCCCGCTTGTCTGAAAGTCTGCTGTGTGCAATGCATTGTGGGTGTCGCCTGGATATAATGCATCGTGGTGCAGCTGAGGTCACCCACTCTCTAAAAAGACAAGTTTCCTAGAACAATTGTAGTAAAGAAGAAAATATGTTTGAAATTCACTTCTACTTCATGATCAAAAAAGATAAACGTGTGGTAAATAATAGTGATATTTAATTTAGTTTTGTGACTCACATATTCAATAGAATTATCTAGATGAGGAGTTGTATTGAACTGAAAACTTCCAAAACATGACATTAAAAAAAGAAACAAAATATTTTTAGAATTGTCTTGCCTGGCATGAAATCTAAATGTATCTTACTGTTCTGAAAACGTATTGTTACTTACATGTCAACTCAGTGTATTTATGTATATATGAATAGTAATAGCATGGTATATTTCAAATTTCAGTGCAATATAAGAAAAAAACCAAAACAAAGTTGGCATTGGTCAAAAGGTTAGCTTTTAATATGTACATGTTCATTCATTCCCACCTTCCTTGCAAATGAATACTGAAAGCTAATGGTTTTAATTACATAACCTCATCATTAAACGTTACAACTCCGTCAAGGCGAGTCCTGTGGCATGTGGGCGTCCGAGCATATTGGAACAAACAGTGTTGAGTGGATGGTGATTAAGCAGCGGCAGAATAGGCAAATGAGTGATGTTTGTGTAAATATGTGGAAAGGTAGTGGAGGAGACGGCTTCGTGATCCGTGTGTGGGAGGAGCGCGCTCTTCAATAGACGCCACCACCGCTGGAACAAAGTGACAGAGGACTTATTAGAGCTGCCTTTCATTTAGCACGAAGCACGAGTTTGAAGTTGGATTTGGAGGTTAGAGCGCTGTCATTGTTAGTATTGATTTTCGGTTTGTGAGTCATAATTAATTAAAATAGATCCGACACAAAGAAATAAATTACACTGAGCTATCTTTACCAGCCTGGAGCTCAAGAGAAGTTGTACAATTAAAGCAATTTTCATAAAATAAGCATACTAGAGCATCTGTGAATACAAGTCTTATCTTTTTAATGGACTCGTAAATTTGGATTAGTCTCCCCTTTTGCCTTCAGTTAGTAGAACTATATATTCTGCTTTATTTTAGGTGAGTAACTGCTATAGTAGTAAATGTAAGACAAGGCAAGTTTTTTGTTTTCATTTTGCATAGGGCTGTCAAAATTATTGCGTTACCACACGTCATTCACATTTTTCATTAATCGCGTTTAAAAACATTAACGCGTTTGACGCATGTCCGAATGACCCGCCCAAGTATCCCATAATAACACTCAGAATGCCGCGGACACGTGTGTGTGTGAGATGGCAACAGAGCAGGTCTCTGGGAATTAAAGTTTTAAAAGACAGAGGTTCCCACCTCCGGCGGCTGTGAGCCGCTAACAACAACACGGTGAATGGCGCCGCGATAACGTGGTCATATAAGATCATACATGCCACAGAATTATTCAGATTCAGATTCAGATTCATTTATTTGCCATTTGCAGTAAAACCACATTGGAAAACTGTGCAAGACTACCCCGGTGTGCGCCAGACGACACACACCAGAGCTCTTGCCATTCTTGTTCTTGTTGCTATTCTCTGCTTGTTGTGTGGGTGTCTTTGCGTAAACTATAAACACAATAAATACACTGCTGAAGCTAAACTATGGAGCCTCAGGAAGTGTCCATGTCTCCCCTGTGTCTCCTCCTGAAACGCAACTAAACTCGCTCAATTAAAGCTGAGGTTTGTACATTTTCCCTTTCATCAACAGCTCATGTTGGTTGTGCCCAAAAGTAAAAGGTCGTGAGCAAATCAAACAGTTTGCTTTACATTTGATATTTGATAATCTCATTTAACTTCAATTGGAGTGGATTTGAAATAGAATGTTAAAAATGCGATTTAAACTTGAGTAATAGTAGTAATTGTTTGACAGTCCTATCTTTGCAACATATAGTCATAACATGCAGTTCAAAAGTACAGACAAGACAGGGGAATGCTGTACAATACATCAAACAGACAAACATGAGAAAAAAATAAATATAATGGATGGCAAGTTTATTTGTATTGGACAAATCTCTCGAGGACAACTCAAAACATTAAAATAAGAAACATATATCATTACATCAAGATAATACATTTTAGAATCTTTCAGTTATCACAGATTAAATTAACTTTTTAAAACTTGACTCACATTTTCAGGAAGACAGTTTTTTTGTATCAAGCAGGAGCAAGTCTAACTCATGCTCTTAAATATTTGAATTAATTAATACTTTTATTAATCCCACAGTGGGTAAATTACAGATAGTTTTCTTCTTAGGGTTTGTAATGGTATTCAATATTCAATATCAATTATGACTAACATCTAATTTTATCTAATCCCAATCTATATAGGATTGTGTTTTATTCAGAGAGTGGGTGTTCTTCCCTGTCGACCTGAACCCCATGTGACCCTAAACCATCAGGACGTTTGCCACACTCCACTGCATGTGTTGCACAAGCCACTCTTTCAGACAACAATTTTGTACAACTTGTCTTTTTTTTTTTTTTTCGTCGCATTGTCTTGCACTAGACTTGCTTCTGTTTACTTGTCCTTCATTTTTGTTTTTTTAATTTAAGTTTCATTTTTGGTTTTGTGGTTATCAAGTGGGTTTCTGTTCGCCCCCATTCGAGCCTATATAGCTTCAGCAGGAGGTTGTTCACCCTTGAGTATGCCGCGCACTCGGGCCGTGTTCTGCATTCCCTCTGCGTATTCAAAAGTGAGGAGGGTGAGTGTGTATGATGTGGATGACGGGCAGCACCACATCAGGTTTGACTTTGAATACAGTCGTCAGCTCAGTGCATCCGCCCGAAACATGCACTGCCACTTCATACGTTCACTGTTGTCCTCTCTGTTTTTTGTTTAGTCTCTATGTGTCCAAAGCAGGTCAAAAGTTGGAAGTGTTGCTGTTTTTTAGGGGTCTACCGATTGGATTAGGGTTAGCAGAGTGGTTAGCTCTATGTTTCTTAGCATTAGAGTCCTGGTTGGAACAGAGGCTTGATCTTATCCAAATTTAAGTGACGTGTTTTCAGTTGATTTGAAAATAAACCAAATTAAACTAAACTAGACTGCTTTAGGCTATGACAACATCATTGTTGTTGTGTAGTAGATCTTTAGTTTGAGTTGTATATTTTTTTGTTTTGTACAGTAGGCTGGACAAGACTAATCATTTGACTTATACAATTTTTTCAATTAGATACTGTAAAATCGGCTTATATCGATTTTAGCTGATTTTTGGTGTCAACAATCGGTCGACCCTTAGTTTTTGTGTCTGTCCACAGAGGGAATGCAGCGTTACAAGTTTTACTCGGATAAAACTCCTCACCACATGTTGGAATGATTACTGCATGCATGTCCGCAAACATTACACAGGACTATGGACTGAAGACAGTGTTACCATACAAGCTCACGTACTCAAGACCAATTTCAGAAGCCAGCCTTTTCTTTCTCAAATCAAGTTATTCTCGCTGCTCTCCTAATCGAGCAGTGATGTGTTGTTAGACCTCTTTGACCTGACTAAAAGCTTTGCTACACTGTTTAATTAGCTTTTCTCTGGGCCTCTTGAGGTGGCACTGTCTCTCTCCAGAACACAAATTATGTACATTATAGTGCCAAAATATTAGCTCTCCGTTATAATTCTTCAAAATGTACAAAAATAAGTTTACAAATGACATGACAGACAAGAAAAATCACAATGGGAATGAAGTATGTACAGTTTTATCATTTGATTCCTATTTTCCTATACGTGTACTTCCTATACAAACTATATATTATATATTATTATGTTACCAATTTTCACCTGAAGAGAAAAGTGGAATATGCATGTTAAAGGTTTGCAATTTTGTATTTAATTTATACAATAGGCCGGGTCACAATAATATAATTTACAGTAAGGAATGTTCAACAATAATATATTTAAAACACTCCCTACCAGTAGCTACGACCAGTAAGACTTGCTGGAGAAGAATAGTTAAACAAATGATAAGTGGCCTACTTTAATCCAATCAGGAAGTGCTTGTATTCAATGCACTCGCTCGTTTGAAAAGTCACTGACAATCAATTTTGGCACTCATTTAAAATTGTCTGCTTTCAAAGGTGTCATCTTCAATTTGCTTGTGTCCCATTGTGATGCTCGATACAAAGGCTTCTGATTTCTCCTGACCATTTTTATGTTCCCTGTCATGTCATTCTGGCCCTATTTTTTATATTTTGAACTATGGGAACAGACCTTATAATATATCTGTATGTTTAGCTGTTGGGAGTGCATTATTCTTCTGCATGACACCGGTGCTGCTGCTGACTCTGCGAAAGCCTATACTCCGTGTTTAATTGTGCACCTGTGTCCTCCTTCTGTTCGCCTCTCGTGACCCAGGCCCCAGTACGACGTGCCAGGACGACTCTTGTGCCAACATGGGCGTGTGCATCCAACACTGGGAGAACTTCACCTGCGACTGCACCATGACCTCCTACAGCGGCACGCACTGCAACGACCGTGAGTAAATTTTATTTACTTAGCGGAATTGGGATTTGTTTGCTCCATGGTAGGCCGGTTTCTTCTTGGCTTTAACCAATCGCTGCTGTTTGGTCGGATACAATTCTTCAAACATTCTGTGAGACTTGGGCCACAGAATCTCAACTGCTTTGTTTACTGCTGAACTATATTCAAATGCTTGAGCTTGATGTCATGGTTTCACCTCTGTTCTTTGATTGGCCAACTGTACTTCCTTGTTCTTGGTCTGCATGATCTAGCAGAAATAGTGAAAGTAAACTAAGCTGAGGCACTAGGTAGTGTCAGCCTAGTCTGATCAAAAGAGCACAAATGGCTGGATAGAGAAATACTATATAATATTACAGATTTACCAGATTTATTGTATTGCTCAGAGGGTTATATTTCCGAAGGTCTAGCTTTTACCTTGTCCGTTGCGTCACCTACGCTCCAATGTTTCGGATTTGTTTAACGCCATACTTCATTATTCATATTTCACACCCCTTATTTTTGTGATTTAGTAAGTAAGTAAGTAATCATTTATATACCACCTTTTCACTGCAGATCTGAGTCTCAAAGCGGTTTTACAATTGTTATTTTTTGGGCATTTGTCCTCTCACTCCACACAGAGATGGGAGCTGGGTCGCCAGTACAGGAGGCGCTTGCCAGACCTATTGTACATATTTTTAGCGGTAGGGGAAACTGGAGTACCCGGAGGAAACCTACGCAGACACGGGGAGAACATGCAAACTCCACTCAGAAAGGCCCTGGTCCGACCGGGATTCGAACCCAGGACCTTCTTGCTGAGAGGCGAGAGTGCTATCCACTCAGCCACCGTGCCGAGTGGATATGAATATTTAGTGATATGTGCCAAATCATGAACATTTTCAGGATTACAGATTGTTAAAAACGCAATTGTATTGTTTCACTGCTTTATATAGTGGTTGCCATTTTGCACATTTGATGTTGATGTAACATGGAGTTGAGTTTTGAGCGTGTACTTGTCCTTCACTCATCATGGATCTATAATAAACACAAAATTTAAATTTAATTTTAAATTTAATTTTAAATTTAATTTTTAAACTTAATTTAAATAGCAAATTACTTGGAAAAAGTGAAAAACTTAAATAGGATCCCTCCAACTAAAAACCAAATGTGTTTAACCTGCAAATAAAATTCTTACCTTGAGCTTTCTCACCTCTACTAATAGGCTGCATTCATGTGACATTTCATTCAATAGCCTATAGTTTAAAGATTGTGGTGGAGGGCAGCTGAAACATCTTTCCTAGTTACTACAGTAATCTAAATTCTATGTAAATTAAGTTTTGGTCATCTAATCTCTATCCAATCATTTTTTTTTTCAACATGTTGTTAAAAACATTGGCTTGATTCCCATAGATTTGTTTTGGCACCTGCCTTCTAACTGAGAACATGCACACAACCTTGTTATTTCATTTAATGTAGGCAGTTGTGATACTTAATTGTTGGGTGGGTCCTTTACCAAATGTCAAATCTGCATTCTGCCCACATTTTCAAACATCACACGTTTGCACGAGTCTGTGAAGTGCGTACATGAAAGACGCCAACGACACCACACACACACATGCATACAGTAGCTACACCGCTATAGGAGGCTCTTGATGTATCCTTGGCTGTGGAACTTTCAGCAATTTTTTTCTCTCAAGTATTTATCAGATGTTTTGAGCTCGACTTAAAAGTTGATCAAAAATGTATGATCTTCAAAACGAATTGTTGGTTGTTTGGCTGCACATTTTGTCCTCATGGGTTACAATCCAAGTCTTTCATGTCGCAGGCTTTTGAGTCCTGCCCAATGATGTGGTAAATATGCACTTTTCATAAGCGCCCTTCAAATGGGTATCGTGAAAGGCTATATTTGTGTGTGTAGTCTGTTATCCCCATGACGACAGGGGACTTCCCTCCAGTAATCGCGCTCGGAGGTCTTTCATTTAGCGGTTAATAGTGGGGGCATGCCACTGCTGGGTTAGACTAATGAGGTGCAAAGGCTGTTAGAAGGGCTGCTCGGCGTGAACATTGGCATCCGCTAATCGTGCTCATCCCAGCGCCAGGCCACTGTCTGTGACTTTATATCTCTCAAATCATCATTTTCTGCTCTGCGAAATGTTTGCGCTGCACTCAAAGTGGAAATCTGCATTGGATGAGAAGGAGTAAATTGGCTTGTTTGAAGGTCCCACTTTTGCTAAATTGAGTTTGCTGTTTCCTTTCAGTCTCACTTTCTATTTCATCGTTGTCTATAAATGCATTTTCTTTTAAATGTGTTGGATCATCGATGAAGCATTGGTATGTTTTGGAGTATTGCTGCTGAAATTGATTGTATTTTTGTCGAGCACAGAATGACAACAGCAGGCGCCCTGAAGTTTTAAACAAAATGAAGGATTTGCCAATCGTAGATTTTGAGACATAGCAAATCAAAAAATTAATCCTACAACTAAAATATTAAACAATGTTTAAAGAAATTAAGATCATGGATAAAGGTCCCCACAAAAATCCAGGGAAAAAGAGAAAGGAAGAACCAAAGTGAACCACTATAAAGGAGACATCCACTGACAGACGGACAGTAGACCCAGGACTGATGCACATACTCATATATTATACTTTTGTTTCTGGCACTGATGTGAGATGTCATTGCTTTGCATGGAATGCTCTTTAGTGCAGCATTACATGCATCGAGACAAGCAGCTGACAATAATGTGGCCACCTGAAGGTGAAAGCCAGATCCTGTCAGACCTCTGAAGCTATACACGGCCTGTTAAGCACTGTGATGGAGACCTCTGGGAACAGCAGGTGCCACAGGGGGGCGGCTGTAAACTGTGTGTGAATGGTTGGTTGTTGGTGAGAGGTGCCCATTGGAATATACTGGTTACCTCGCTTCTGACAGTGTGCCCCAGGGCAGTTGTGGCTACAGTAGGAGCTTATCACAACTGTGTATGGAGTGAATCGAAAATGACTTGTGAAGCTACTTTGGTAGTCAAAAAGTACGATATAAAACCAGTGCATTATTATCATTATTGCAGTAAATATATGTTATGTAATGTAGTTATATAGCAAAATGCGTTTTTTTTCTCTGTTCTTTAATTGAAAGCTGTAATTAAAACATCTTTGTAAAACCTTGATGTTGCCTTGACAAAGACTTATGTAGATAGGGAGTGCTGTGTTTATGTGTTAATTAGTGATGAGAAAGCTGCCATTAAATCTGCTCACAGCACTGCCTGGGATGACGAGGGCCTAAGTCTTATATTGATTTCATATTGACGCACACATATATTTAGTTGAACCACGCAGGTTCCCAGACAGTAACTTAGTCCAAGACCTTCATGACATTGCAGCTTTTGAGCTTATTTCTGCTTTTTGTAGACTGATGCCTATATTGACTTCTCTGCCCATGCGTGTAATGGCATTCTTAACCAGGTCCTATTGCACCCTAATGAGAATTTTGCCGCTGATTTTCAACTCTATCAAACACGTTCTCTCCATTTCCTGCTCCCTCCATTTGAGAAAATTCAAGATAAGGCAACAAATTGCAGACTGAAAATCTAAACAGGAGATGTGCTTTGTGGTTAGCTTGAATTTCAGCAAAAAGCACTCGCAAGAATACATGACACCACCATTTCGAGATAAGGAACTTGACTTTGAAGGCTTTTTCCCTCCAATTCTCTTGTTAGTTTGACAATATAGCTATTGAGCAGCAGGTGGCAGTAAATGCATTTGAACCAAGGCCACACAGTTCTACAATAAAATGAGATGCAATCCCCCAAGCATGAAATCAGCTTTACTGCTATTTTTCCCCCAACGCGTTGCTACTTCACCCTTTCTTCATCTAACCCTTACACATCCTCGTTTACTAAAGTTCTGGATCGTAGCAAGAATATAGCTGTGTATTGAAAGTGCATCATGGGATTGGAGAATTCTTTTCTGTTTGGCGTTTTATTTAGGCATTCTTAGGTGCACTCTAATTAAATGGTGGGAGTGCAGCTCCAGCCTTGTGTTCCTCTGCCTCTCTCTCTCTGATAGCTGCCAGCAAATATCAGTAATTGTCTGCTCCTCAGACGCGCTCGCCCAGTCATTGCACAAATGAACAAAAGTCGAACTAAGTGAACATGGCTGCTAGTGAAGCCCATCAATGTGTTCTTCCCACAAATGTTAACATACTGGTCGTACGTTTTTGCAGTTTCATGGAACTGGGGGTCAGCCGGGGACCTATATGCAAGCTTTTTTTGCAACAACAAAGCTGGATTTCAAGTTCAAGTGGTTTTAAAAAGTGGTTAAGCAAAACGCATTTATGTGGAACAATACTGTACATGACCGCTGCAAAAAACAAAATATGTAGACTTTATTTAAAGTACATTCTGTCCAAGGTAACCAGTTGCTGAACTTTGCTGGAGGAGATCTTGGATATATTCCATGACAAGCTGTTCTTTTTTTGTGAAATAAACAGATGATTGAAATTGGTTTCAGTAGTAATATAGCCGTAGTAATAAATAGCAATAACCGCAAAAAACCGCAAAAACAATATAAACAAGTCTGGACAAAGCACACACATTTATTTCCAACCCCTCTCTCTCTGTGAGCTTACAACAGAAAGCTCACAAGACACAGGCCCGAACACTCTCTGACTCTTCACCTCTCCCCCATCACTGTCTCTATTTTTGAACATAAACAAATGTACTACACATTGATTTTAAAGTAGTTCTAATTTCAGCCACATATACTCGTTTGCTTCCTCTATAATCAGAAACTATAGTAAATACAGACTGTCTCAGCTAACAATAATGACTGTTGTCCTTACAGCCCCAACTTTTCATGAAGGTATCATACACTGCCCTCTTTGCACCATTTTTCTCCCCTTCAGTCTGTACCTCTCAAGGTGCATTATGTGCCCCACATAAGGCTTAAAGCAGAGGGGTCTTTTAATAGCACTCAGCTTGGTTTGGCTTAACACTTTTGTCAACCCCATCTTGTAGTTCCCTATTCAGTGTATAAAAAAAAAAAAATATATATATATATATATTATATATATATATTTTTTCCCCCATTTTTTTCCTTGTTATTCCTCCCTTGTTTTTGGCTTCTTCAGATATTGAATTAATTTTGGATTCAAGAACATGCAGGCTTAGATTGTCGTGTAAACAGCACGCAGCTCTCTTCCACATCTACAGTAATTACACAGACTTATCAGGGAAAGGTCGCTGCTTTGTTCCTCTGTGCAATGCCATAAGCAAAGGAATAACGGCTGCATCTTTGAGTGAGTTTGCAAAGACTCAGATAATGCTGGCAATGTGTTGTATTGAATTTGCAATTGATTGATATCAAGCATTGTGCAAACCTGAAATTCTAGTTTAGATACAGTACAAAGTATATGGGGTAAAGATTGAGCGATTATTTGAGACCAGACTTAGATTACAGCTAGGTTTCAAACATTTATCTAATTACGTAAGAGTATGAGAAAATGGGAATATGTTGGATTTTTCATGAAATTATTAAACGTTTAACCTTGCTGGGTGTAAATGAGATGTTTGTAGCTAGCTGGGAGGAGCGCAACAGGTGTTCAGTAAAGGGACTGGCAGTAGAGAACACTCAGCGGCCGGAACTGTGCCACTGTTGCTCTCAAGATTAATGATATGATTTATTTAGTAGTGAGAAAAATCTCACAGTGTGAAGCCTAAATTTTTGTTATTGATTTGACAGTTCTATTTAACCGATTGCCCATGGGTTGCAACATCTTGACCTTTTATAAATGGCATTGTGACACAATAGTTATAGCACTCTCGCTTCTCAGCAGGGAGATCCTTGGTTCAACTCCTGGTCAACACATAGCCTTTCTGTGTGGAGTTTGAAAGTTATCCACGTGTCTGCGTAGGTGTACTCACATAGGAAACAATTTAAAATGTATTTATTTTTGGCGCGTGCCGCCCTTATGACATCTCTAATTGGAAAATAAACGTTTTATTTTCAATTTATATCCTAAAGTGCATTTTAGGCTAAGAGGGTTTCAATAGTGGACCAATCAAAATGGTCTGTGCGGTGCGTTCTATAAATACTTCAGGTAGAAGAGAATTGGGCCAAAAGACATTTCCACTTAACGCTCTGGTCCTCAGGGCACTACCTACACTTCCACAGACGAGATCATTCTGCTCCGAAAGGCTTCATTGTCAGAGGCACCTGACCACCAAAACTGTTTGGACTGGGATGGCTCAGGGGATGTAGGTGGTCAAAAGCTAAACATAACTAAAAACTATTTTGTGTGTGTTCTCGATCTCTTAAATGGAAACCATATAATGATAAATGTATGTGTGCGCTGGATTCTGTTAGCTTTTACTAAGAGTCATATAGAAGTTTTCATTTCTTTTGTGCAAAAAAAATTGGCAGCCTTTTTCTCTTTGTGTGAATGTCAGCCCAGTCACATTCCTATTTCCCTATGCTTTCCAACCTCTGGCTCATTATATTAGTAAATGGCCATCATCACAGTATTCTGTTAATCTATACAAATCTAGTTCATGTCATAAGCCTTAAGTAATGTTGGCAGAAAACCTGACCCATGAATAGGATATTATCTTTCTGCACGTAAATACATTGCCTATAACTCATTCACTCCCGACGGAAAAGTAAACTCAATCTCTCCCCCTCGCAGGCGTCTAATCCTCTCACCATCTTTTCACAATTGGCCCTTTCTTGTCTTATGATATCTGTATTAAAACTGCAGTTGCGTGTCCGAGCCTCCGGGGTCCGACTGAGCTGCGTCCCTATTGGCTGACGGGGCTAATGGAGCTCAGCGGCCACTGCATCATGTCACTGTGATAAGACTGGATGTCGCTTGTGTCAATCGATGTGTCAGAGGCGTGCTATAATTGGGTATATGCAGCTTAGCCCTGCTCTATGCCCGGGGCCACACTGTACAGAAATGGAAGAGACAACAGTGGGACATGTAACTTTTCATTTGTGTCAATAGCAAACTTTGGTGGGAGCTGTCCCCTTTTGTTTTCAAGCTCTGTATTTTCATAACGGAAATCAGCGTTTCATTGATGTGTTGGTCATCTGGTAGATAATTCCTTCCTGTGAAGCCTCACTAGTGGTATTATTTATTAGGCAGAACAAAATTGGCCGCATGTCGATATTCATTTTCATGAGTAAATTGATTTGGAATGCCTGAATCACTGTCAATACTCGGCCGCCGCCACTTTTCAGTTTAATGCACTGATGCGAGCTACACTTCATCCCTTGTAAAACTACATTTTAAAAGCCATGGCTTGTATAAACTGTACAAAATACAATCTGGTTTTATTGATGATGGTATTTGATGTGTATCAGTTAGCTTTTCATGATTTGTTTGCCAACTTTTTATTCTTTAAAGGGATCTGCAAGCCTTAGCGAAGTTAGACACACTGATTGAAGGTAAGGAAATATGCAATATTGTGGTCTTTGTTTAGTATATTTTAACCTATGTACACCAAATAAAACCAACAAAACAGAATACAAAAATACACAATTTGAAAACTGATTGAATGAAGATAGCCACTATAGACCCAAAGACTCTCTGAAGCAACATCTCTCCCCCATCACTTGCTCTGTGCTGAGGTCCTCACTCTCTTTTCTCTAAATACTTCTTTCGTACTTTTATTTCGAATGGAATCATATTTGAACATGTTTTTAATTCATCTAGTAAGTTGTTCTAAAGAGTAAGAGTAGCCCCGCGCACTAAGATAATATATTATATATTATGAATACTACGGTTAAGAAGCCATTTAAATATATAGTCGTTTGTTGGAAGTTATAGTCAGAGAAATACTATCATTTGAACGTTTGACATTATACAGCAGATCTAAGCGATAACAAACTACTGCTGCAACATACTTGATGCCAATTAGCAGGAACTGTGCCGAACTCTAGATGCAAACATATTATCTCTCTGAGAGTTTGCACTTCTATCTCACCAGCATACTCATACTCTCAGACAGAGTTTAACGTCTCACTTTCACCATCAAATCCCTGAATGTCTCGATACAGTAATAAGTGAGTTGTACGAAGGGAAAGCAATGATTGAGTTGAACACATTACCGACAGCATGGGGGCTATCCATCTGGTTGCGTGCCAGGCGGCTAACCTTGAAGCGACTGCCGAGCCTGCTTCCACCTATGGCCCCTCGTACCCCTGCGAGCTCCACGGCAGACACATCCATCAACAATGTGTTCCCAGACACCATCACAGCACCACCAGCAACCAATACAAATCATGAAATCAATAGGTCCGATAGCTGCAGAAGGATACGGATATGGGAGAATGCAGTGTTATTTTCAGCTTATATCTTCAACTGTCTTTCCATCTTTAGTTTGAAGAGTCAGTGTTTTTTTTCTCTGTTGGATATCCCTAAAGGTATGTGTGTGAGCGTTGGGTAACTATTTTTTTGTTGCTCTTCCATCACTGAAAACTTAGGTTCCCCTTGAGACTTTGCCTTTGAAAAGAACACAAGTACCCTACCCAACTTTATGGACCATCCATGAAGGATTTCTAGGAACTTGATTTCTTTAATGCATTTCTCGTGTCTCAATAGGAACTTGGACGCTTTGGGAAAGATGGGACTATTATACATGTTAAAAAGATACATAAATTGGAAAGGAAATTGTCTCAAACATATTATCACTGACTAGTTATGTAATATTTTATTCTGTCTATTGAAGCTTTTGTATTTCAGTATCAATTCTATCACGGTCCAGATCAAGGATTGGCCTGCCAAGCTCTCTCCTGGTTTAGAATCAATCTGAAAGGGAGGGAAGCGCTTGCATCTGCCAAAGCAAACCTCACATAAGCTCAACCACCCATCTCCTTCCAGGGCTGCTATAATGATATTTAAAAGCTGTGATACTGTTTTTATTATTCCCATCTACATAATCCTTTTAATTACGCACTAAATATTGACTGAATAAAAGCCAAAACATTGTCCTATTGGAATGTCAGTCACAAGAAACGTTTTGAATAGGAATATAAATTCATCGTGGGACATATTTTTTTCATTCCATGTTTCTGATGCCATTTTTTTCCTAAATTATCCGAAAAAAGTATGCATTAGAGGATGACGTTTTTTCTTTTATTGGTGCTTTCTCATGAAGAATATTCAGACATATTTTTGATGTCTGAAATAATCTTGACTTTCCCATCTAACTCTGTCTCTCTTAGCTGCCATGAATTGGTCTTGCGATCTTGCAGAGTGTTGGTTTCAAAAGGCCACACAAGTAGAAGTCGTTTGTCACTGGCCGACAGCATTCTGCACCAGGTCATTGCTGCAGTGCAAACAAAAGCACAGAACACTCCAATATCTCACAGTACCAATTCAGTTCAACATAGATCAAAACCCAGGCACAAAGATGGAAGTAAAATTGCATTCAAAGCAAGTAAAGATGATCTGATATTTTCAGAACTTGCAATAGTGCCAATAGTATGCACACAATTGTTGTTAATTATTTTAATCTTTTAACCCTGTTACTGCATTGTCCCCTCAACTTTCTAGATCCATCCACGCATAGATCCATAAAACATCCACTTTGTCCCTTTTGTCCAAAGGTTCCTTTCTCTAATAGTATGATATAGTTTTACCACTATGACAATCCTAAAAGAGTTTTGGCAATGTTTTAGGTATAATGTCATTCTTTATAATCACATGACTCTATTTGCAGCAAGTAATTTCTCAAATTTGAGAAAAAATCATGCATGTTTGACAAATTGGATGGAGTGACATATTTTTTAACAACGTTCTTAATATTATTGGATCTAAAAAATAAAAACAACTCCAGGTATGTGTCAGTAACGTTTATTATTTGATTTACTTTACTCACCTTACTTTAATTAAGTAAGTTCCTAATGTTACCTCCAACTGAAAGTGGTTCTAAATGGATGCATATATTTGGCATTGCAATCCACTTTTACCGTGGTTACAATAAATATACCATATGCTTTAGAAATTAACAACTTATATCTTCTCATAATAAAATATTGTGTCGCAGTTGAACTAGCTTAGATTACACTGTAGACTAATTGTCCATCTTAGATGCTGATGAGCATACTCCCAAGTGTTATTTCCCTGCTCACAGCCAAAGTAGACCATTCACTGCTAGCCTAATCGTCCCCACCTAATAATGTGCAATCTTTCGCTCAAACCTACAGCCATCTTATTTCTTGGTCCCGCTCTTCTCTAAACCACACTTCTCTCAGTATTTGATCGAGCTTACCTACAATTATTGTGTCTGCTGCGCTCTCATTCATCAATTAGCCCCTCATAGCTTAGATTGGTGGGGTTTACGGGCTCGACTTTACTAACTTTCAGAAAGAAAATGATTGTGCAGCAGGGTATAGAAGCTATACCTATAGGATCCATCACTTTGCATCGACTTTGATCTCGGTGCAGAGTGTGCTCTCCTGGGCAGCCAGGTGCACACGTATGAGCAGTCATGTTGATTGACGACTCATAAGCTCTGGCAGAAATGTGAGTGAGGAGTGTTCTCATTTCTGAATTGCAGACTGATTGGACCAAGTATGGTTAAAGGAAACTTCTTATTGGTGTTTTATTGTATTTTTATTTAAGTGTTTGCCTCGACAGGTTTCTTTCACGCATAACCAGTACTAAGTATGCAATAGCAATAATTTTTTCTTTGAGCAAATATTTTGTTAACTTCAGTATTTTGCGAGCAATATTTCTGCAATTTAGGTTGTGTTCATGTGACATGTGACATTACAACATTCCAAGATAATATTGTAGTTGAGGACAGCTGGAATATCTTTGATGGTCAATTCTTGGCATGACTTTCTTGCTAATGTCTCTAATTTCTGGGCCAATCCAGATAAAACAAAATAGTTTGTCATCTTTATCATCTTTCTGATGCAGTATAAAGAATATTATGGAAGGTTTGTGGATCTAATCCCTATCAAAAAATTATGTTTGAAAACATTTGGACATTTTCTTTGGTAACCTTTTTTTCAAATATGTATTAGTTAGGGGTGGGCGATATGGCCTAAAATTCATATTCCTCGTGGTTGTTGCCGTTCCCAGCAGGCAAAGTGTGTTGCAATTTGATGACATATTGATCTATCGCAATATGCCGGTATAAAAAAAATCTCTATTGTTGGCCGAATTGTTATCGCATACCGCTTATACCGTGTATTTCAGCCAGCCCAACCCAAAGTTACCACATGTTTAAAAGAGCGAGCATGAATATGGTGTCAATTCTTATCCCAGCAAATACCTTTCAACCACATTTTTTTGTCTCACTCTATTTCTATATAAATAAAACATACACACAATATTATTTTCTCTCCACTCTACTCCTTCATTCAAGTGTAGGGCTGAAACAACTAATCGATTAATCGACGACTAGTCGATTATTGAAATAGTCGACAACTATTTTAGTAATCGATTAATCGTTTTCTGGTTCACACGGACTCAAACAGAGCAAAAATGACATGAAAATGTAGTATTTTTGATTAAAACCAACTTTGTTTTTATAATTTCATGAATATCTGTCTGTCTCATCCAATCAGATAGCAGAATTAGCACAAAGAGCCTGTTACAAACATTTACTATAAGTTTACGCCATCAATACGTCCTCGAGTGTTGCCACTTTAGCTTTTTGTGATGAAAAAATTTAATTTTTCTACACAATTCACAGCCAAGCGATTACTCGATTAATCGTAAAAATAATCGATAGATTAATCGATTACAAAATAATCGTTAGTTGCAGCTCTATTCAAGTGGCCCATCTGCTAGCTGCTGGAGGAAAGATGAAGCTGTGGTCCTCCAAAGGTCATCATTTGTATTCATTATACTGTAGCCAGAGTGAGTGTCGTTGCACCATTGGCTCCAGGGCTGTTGATTCATTCCATACAACAGCGATCTGACATCCGAAATGCTAATCCATACAACTGGTGATATAATACATGTGTGTCTCTTATTGAAGGACGTCCACTGATACATAATAATGGGACTACTACTTTATTTTTTCTTCCGAACCTTAAGGGGAGAGTACAGTTTGTTATACAAATACAGTTGATTAGGTATTTTGAAAAAGCCTCTTCACTGGCCACTAAACAAATATATTACCATGGCCTTGTTTTATGATATTTATTGATAGATGGATCGATACTTTATAGATCTTCATTGGAAAGATTCACAAGTTTATTGGTAAATATTGTGAGGCAAAGTATTGAGATTGTAAGTGGAAAGATGGTTTCCAACTTGTTTGCCATTCCGCAAAAAATACAGCTTATATATGTTAGGTATCTAATGAAAAAAATATCCGGATTGTTGTTTAAACCCATAGAATGGCTACATGCACCACTGAGCTTGGCCACTGATTTGAACATGGACATGTTTTAACCGTGAGGCCATATACAGAAAAGGTCACAGGCAAAAGTGTTATTTTTCAGGTTACCTTCAAGACTATGGAATTGCAGTTTTTACCTAGAAAAGGGTAACACAAACAAAGCTTAATAATGAATGAGTGACTTGAATATGATGTTGACGTACATTTTGAGCCACGTGCTGCCCGGTTAGCGTTTGCTGTTAGTAATAGACCCTGGCACTGTAATTCACATCACAACAGTGCAAACAAAACAAACAGCTGTATCCTTGTATCCTCTCTGCAGCCCGGTTCCATTGTGATCTTATGACAGCACCAACACGAGCCGATATATATATATAGCCCTTCACTTGGCTCCACAAACTTACCATATCTTTCCCCACTGTGCCCTCCACCTTAGCCCACACTGGTGCACAAACTAGGACACTGATGCCATTTAGATTAGCCTCCCATGTGACCGCTACTGACATGAATTTGCCGGGTGACTAGGGACCCAATTACAGCAGAGGGCTCATCGTCCACAAACTCGGCGTTTCAAATTGTGTCCCCAGCGTCAAGCCAGGAGAACCAATTCTATAGGAAATTTGAAGGCCACATTGTGAAGTATTGTGCTTATTGGTGTGTCATTTTCAGTTTACATCTGCACGGTTGAATCCAGGATCAACACTGGGGTCAGATGCCTCAATACTAACCGTGGTGGTAATTCAAAATGACTTGTGTCGCTCCGGAGAACCCACTTAAACAGCATAAGCGGAGATGAGCAGGGATGCAGTGCTGAGGAGGAGAAGGCTGTTTGCAATGGAGAGGGTTACAAAAGCAATATGCAGGTTTTTTTTTTTCCACAGCAAACAGACTTCAGGCACTCTACTTTGCATGAACGAGAGCTGCGAGGAGCTGTCAGAATTTCAGTAACTGCACATCTTTGTGTCGGTGAAATGTCTCTGAGAATGACACTTTTTTTGAGCTTTTAATCGGGCATTGTTCCCTCATCAAATACAGATTTGAGGCACTTCTTTGTACAAACATGTATTATATAATTGTACCACAACATCAGAATTGTTTTCTCTATATAAACAAAACAATCAGTACTGCCCATAAGTTAGTTTTGTAAATGTTTTTAGGTAAATTACTAAATTAAATCCCCTTCCTCTGGGGGAGGTTTTTACAGATGGAAAACCTTTTTATTAACCCTTATATTTAGTAAACTATTTTCTTAGAGATATTAAGATATTATTTCACATGCTAAAAGATGACAAAATAAATTGTCTCATCATTTTTAATGTCCAAAAACTATTTTTCTTCTCTAAGAGCTATATTTGCTGCATCCTATTCTTTTCTCAATTGTATACAATTTACAATATTTCTTGCACCAATAGTGATTAAAAGTGGTTTGGATGCACGTACAACTAAGTGCAAGAGCACAAACTAAGACTGTAGGGTCTGTAAACACGGCCAGAAAATGATACATTGGGTGCACTGTTCAAATTAAAGACTTTTATCCACGCCTAATAGTGCAAAAAATAAAGCAACCTGGTGGGTTCAGGCCATGACAGCCTCCCGTGAAATTGCAGATCCCAAGATGTCTGTCTCCAGAGACATTTCCTCTAGCTCTACTGAGATAATTCCAAGTTTCCCTTTAGGCAGCTCTGAGTCTGGGCTGAATCCGACATCTTCAGTTGTTTGAAACTAAAACAAGTTTAATGGTATATGATCATAAATGCATCGGTTTTATATAGCGCTTTTTTGGACACTCAAAGACGCTTCACATGTGTCATTGTTCATTCACTCCATACACGGTGGTGATAAACTACTACTGTAGCCACAGCTGCCCTGGGGCACACTGACAGAAGCGAGGCAACCAGTATGCGCCATCGGCCCCTCCGACCACCACCAACCATTCATACACACACCAGACTTATTCTAGGCAATGGAGGTGAAGTGTCTTGCCTAAGGACACAACAGCAGTTTGGCACTTTACAGCCGCAGCCGCCCCACTGTGGCTGGTGTTCCCTGAGGTTAAGTGTCTTGCCAAGGACACAACGACAGTAGTCAGTGGGTGTCGATGGTGAAAGTCTTGAGCGGGGCTTGAACCCACGACCTATAAGGTATAGTTGTTTCTATCATTCTTTTTTACAAGATATACATTTTGTTTACTGGTATATATTAAGTACAGCATTTGCTGGATTGCCATAACAAAAACCTGAATGCCACTGCTAAGATGATCATAAAAACAACTGAGAAAAGCATCCAGCCTTTATACAATCAAACAACTATATTTTTTATTAATTTGTTTTCATGCCGCAGGCGTTGGTTTTGGTGCACATTTTGTCCCGTATGACAACAGCTTGCATATCTCGCTTAGCCCAAAATTCCAGAAATGTCCAAATGTTAATCATTGTGCTAAAAGCCACAGCCTCAATATAATGAGCAATTTCCAAAGGTCACGATGATGCAGCAGCAGCGTCAAGTGAAAAACCAAGCATTACAGCCGACACTAACTGAACTTGGGGCTATCAGTCTTTAGCCGAAATACTTTTGTCTTAGTGGAGTTGGCTGTCAATCGCGAGTTTGACAGGTAACTTAACCAAATCAAGTCGGGTGCATTGATTTTGTGGTCCTTTAGAAAGGATAGATAAAGACTTAGCACTTCCTGTGGTGACACAATCGATAGCAATCAATCTCCCTCAGCACGCAGTGTCCAGCACAGATTTAAACCCCTGATTGCATTCTGTTTGGGTAAGCAAGCTCAGTCGTGCATAATTTTAAGCACCACTACTCAACAGAGCATATTAGAATGAGAATGAAGTGTCTTGAGTGTATGCTAATATGTAATATCTGAAGATTCAAAGTAAATGTTGAGCTATTGCTAAAAGTAGTACTGATCAAATCTGAGCTTTTGGGTGATTATTTATTCATATAATATATATATTGTTTCACCCGAGCATTTATGTGTCCGGACTTGCACTACCGTGTTTTTTTTTTTTTTTTTTTTTTTTTTTACAAACGAGTGAATAAAAGTGGTTTGGTTGCGGGTACAAATATGTGCAATGGCACAAACAGTCTGTAAGACTTGAAACGCGATCGCATGTGTCTTCATTAATTCACGGGTGACACGTCGAGCTTCCGTGCCGGCTCGGACTTTTACATTTTGCCATATAATTAGCTATATAGCTTTCCTTATTTGTGCTATATACTCAAATTGTCTTAAGGAACGGCAAATTATAGGTTACTATTGCTATCTATATTGCAAACCACACAGAACTTTATATAATAGTATTTTGATGCCATCTATAATGGAGATTTTGGTGATTTCTGCTCCTTATTGCCTTTGTTAGCTTGCATTTTGTCACCGCTCTGTTTTATCCCAGGCTATTTTCAAACTACGTTGGCTTCATCTCGCTCCCTCCTGCCCCACTTCTACTCCGTCTCTGCAGCAACACAATCCCCTCACCGTTTAGTTTTTCTCTCCTCTTTCCCCCTCCTCCTCATTTTTGCTTTGGTGAATCAAACCTTCTTACCCATACGTCCTGTGTGATAAAGCTATCTCCCGTCAGTGTGATAATGCATTTGAAAAGCTTTGCGTGCATATTAGGGAAGGCTCAGGAACACACTGCGATTCCACGTGTAGAGTCCTGGCATGGGGCAACACTGCTGAGAGCACCAAAAAAATATATGTGCACACTTGTGAATGTTCTTCAGGTTCACATGATGTAGTTTTCATTTTTCCATAACGCCTGTTCTATGGAATGTACATATACAAGAAATGTAGATACGCAATAGATTTTTCATGGGAATCAAACATTTTGCACCTTCAAAACTCATTTGTTGTAAAAATGAACTTTTCAAGTGGTTAAACCGATATATATATTAGATATACAGTATATTGGTAAATCTGTTGGGTTTTGCGTCATTGTTCTCCATCTTTGCCTTATTTGACAATTCATAAAATTGTCCATTGCAGGCCCAACCTGCACATGAAAGCCTGATCTTATCAGACTTCAGAAGCGGCAGGACTTGGTTAGTGTTGGAAGACCCCTGGGAACACCAGGTGCCACAGTGGAGCAGCTCCGGCTGGAAAGCGGCTAACTGGTGTTGTGTCCTTAGGCTAGTCAGTTCACCCACATTTCCTAGTTAGAGTCTAGTTGGGTGACCACCCAATTCAATTTGCATTAGTTGACACTGATAATCACCATTTATAGTAGGGATGCACCGATCCGATACTGGTATCGATATCGGCGCCCATACCAGAAAAAATACTGGATCGGATATCTGCGTAGAGAGAGGCGCCATGCTGCCAATCCATTTTCTTTTCTTTAAAAAAAAAAAATTATATATATTTTTTAATACATACCAGGTACCGCACAATGTCTTAAAATACATTGTGCATAATGTACATATACGTATAAAATGAATTAATTAAAAGTAATTTATCAGATCTCACGTACACGTCACTTCCTCGTGGCGCTCTACAACAACAACAACAACACAGCATGGAGCGCATGAAAGAATCAACCCTAACCCTGTTCACGCGGTGGTAAACTAGCGAAATACAACACGACTAAGCACCACGAGAAACAGCATGGGGAGTTTTTGCATCGAAAGGAGATTACGTGAAAACAACGAGACACAGATGACACTGACGCAGCGTCACAAATAGCTTTTCAGCAACAACCCGAAAGTGTTGGAGTTCATCATTTTGGGCTCGCAGCCCCATACACCATTTGGAACCCAGGTACATGCCGTCGCCAAATACATATCTGAAATCCAGTTAAAGCTACGGTACTATTATTTATTTACATTTTCATGCAGCGTGTTTTGTTTGTTGTAAGTGTTTATTTATTCAAACACAGTTAATATAAGTACATTTATATTCAATAAATGTATAAGGTATAATACAGTGTTGGAATGTTTAATGTGAACATTGAGCAGCTCGTTATAGTTGCAGTATTGCACATTTATGTTGAATCCATTTTTATCTGGAAAGTTTAGCGCTTTAGTTCATCCACTGCTTTTGCAGTTACTTGAACAAAGAGTTCAATTATTAAATACATTTTAGCATGATCATTTAGGTATCGGTCAATATCGGTATCGGCAGAAACCCATAGCTCTGGTATCGGTATCGGCAGTAAAAAAGCTGGATCGGTGCATCTCTAATTTATAGATAAAAGTTAAAAAATGTAAGTCAATCTTATACGTTGCGTTAACCAATTCATTCTTGGATGAATGGTCCTTTAATTGCCCTGTTTTGTTCCCCCCAAAAATATGTATTTAGTTGTTTGCTTACAGTGCACATTGAGATTGTTTTTTTGTTATTTATCTGAGCTAATTCTACTTTAGTTTCCTTTTCTTTTCCTCCCTGAGTGGTCTCTTTGATACTGGTTCATTATTCACCATATAGCCTGTGTGATAGTGTGCTTGTGTGTGATGCTGTGGCCCCAGGCTGGTGGCAGCCCATTACTCCCTTGCTGTTCCCCGCATGTGCATGTCTTGGAGTGGGCTGTGTGTTCAGGCCTCTGATTATCTGTACGTTGCGGGGACCCTCATTACCGCCCCCTCACTGTCACCAGCATCTGCCTCTCCTCTTCCTCCTTCCTCCACGCTCCTTACAGCCTGACCACAGAGCTCCACAGTCGCCCAGAGCCTGCCCAGCCCACCTCCCGCCTGCAAGTGAGAGATGGGAAGTGTGTCGAAATATGTCCCTCGATTCCAAACAACATGCTAAAAACATGGCGGGGTTAGAGAAAGGTCAGATGAAAACCAACAGTGCATATGAGTCATACAGTACTGCCATGGTTTTAACTAACATATAATAATACACTAAGACAAAAAAATGTCTATCAATTTAGTGTTATAATTTATTCTGTCATTAGTCAGCAAGAAACAACAACGGTTTCATATAGAGTGTCTGTTTTACTGACCAAAAGGGTTGTGGGCACAATCCAATAGGGTGATCATACTTATTTGGTGAAAGTTTATTATATTACAAGGGATGCACCGATTTTTGAGAACCGATACGAGTACCTTATTTTGAGTACTTGCCGATACCAAATACCGATACGAGTACTGCATTGTGTTATGCCTGGGAATTCAGAAAACTAATACAACAGAAAAAGGTTTTATTTCTCAATTCAACAATAAGAAAACAATTGCTTAACAATTAACAATTCCAGCAATTGTTTTAACAGTCAACAATAAGAGCCACTGTCATTCCACTCATACGAATGGTACAAAAAACAGCTCTGGTGCTAGCTTCGGTGCTAACAAAGGTGTTTCAGATGTTTAGTCAAGTTATTGACCCAATGCCAGTATCGGTATCGGTGCAACCATAATTACTATTATTGTCACCATTCATCTCTCGTTAAAGAAATTGTCGCCTTGACATAATAAACAACCTACTCTTTCAACACATTTATTAGATAAAATTGTAATTGCAACACAAATATATAATTACAAAAAGGAAAATCAACAAGAAATTAATAGAATTTTCCAATTTTGTTCCGCCACATCCTGTGTATACTATATCTCTAAGTCGTGGCTATAACTAAACTGTCTGGTGTCTCAGCTTCACACCACACTCAGCACTAGACTTGCCTTAGTTTTGTGACGGTCATTGGATCGTGGCTCGGCTGGGTCCCCTGGCCAGCCCAGTCATGACCCAGGGCGACCTAGACAGAGGTGCCTCTTTGGCCTTGATGTTTTACACAGCAGTGAAGCAGCCGCACGGGGGCGGGCAGGAGGCTGAGATTCAGAGGCACAAAACAGTACAAGAGAGCTTTCATGCCATCTTTTATTCTGCCATTAATCAAAAAATATTTACAATATTTTTTTAATTAAGAAAGGCAGACATTTGTTCAGACCAAAAGGGTTTGAAGTTTGGACTTAGCTAATGGTAGATTTGGGTTCATTTATTTAGAAAAAGGGTGGGATTTTGAGTTTTAGAAAACAATACGTATAATTCTTACTGTGTGAGTGTATAGTTGTATAATTGTATGAGGTAAACAAACCATGCATGAACTCCTTTTTCACATTTCACATTCATCTTTCAGAGCTCTAAGACAATACAAGAATTTTTTTTTCAATGAAATTGTTGGTTGTCTTTTCACAGGTCACCTATTTGCACAAAGTTATGTATGTAACATTTTTGTACATGTGCAGACACTTAAGGCCCCTAAAGTTTTGGGCAGATGAACATGATAGAAAAAAACACAACAACAGAAAGCATGTTGTTGTCCAGTTGAACATCTGTGGAGGGCTCTGTTTATAAATGCATTGGAAATTGTGTTTTCCTATACGGTATTATTGCACTCTGTAACCTATAAGAAGTAAGTAAAGTTTTCTCAAAGCACAAATTGGTAACAACAACAGCTTCTTTTGCAATGTATTATTAAGGATTGTAGACTGCAGTGTTTTGAAGAGTCAGTTTCGTCTGCACTTCCAGAAATCGATTTATCTCTAACTCTATATTTTATTTTTTCTTCAGCAAGGGTCAAACCTATGGGACTCATCTTTAGAAAACAGATTGTTTACCAAAAATGGCTCACAACTATACTTTACTAAAACCATATCTTAAATTAATGTTTGACATTTCTGTCCATGGCTTAATTTTCAACAATCTCAATTACAAGTTGGAACACAGTGGCCCAAAGTGCAATTATGTGCCCCACATTATTGAGATGGAAGCAGTTTGGATCATGCTACTGAGACACACACTAATGATACAATTACGAGATGTTTTTAGGGGAAGCAGAATTATGTTCATTCAAAGTTAGAGATTTTTCATCGATTAGTTGTTAATCAATGCCAAGTTTTGAAGCTATTATACCAATCTTGCAATTGATACATTTTATATATATTATGTTGTATACTATTATATGAAAAGTTACTTTCTTGAAGGAAGACATTTGTTTGAATTCTATTGGTTTTTGACTGTCTTAAACAATCCGTACTTCCCATTAATTCATGGGTCTCTATTGCCACTGCTCTGAACTTGTTTTACTGGGGACCATTTTGTCAAAAGAGCTATTCTTTTGCACGTAGTCTTTGTTGACCAACATGTTTCAAAAAAATGTTTTCTGTATTTTGTTACTAGATATCTACTTAATCACTAGTTTTATATAGAATATGACAGAAAAGCAATACACACTCTATTCTTAGCAATGTACTATGCTGGTTCCTTTGACTTTAATTTTATCCTAGTGACAGATAATCAATATTTTATCACCTACATATTATTAGCTTCATCCTGTTAGTAACATGACGCCCGTTGTGGCTAATCTTCTCTGTCATGGTGCATTGATTAGTGCTCTGCAGGCGCTAAGCTCAAGGAGGCCATGACAACACCGCTACGGTTGACTTTGCCCATCGGAATTATGAGACAAAAAGGCATAGAAAACAATTACAATAAGGGCATACAAAGGACATTTATGTAAGGAGAGGTCAGATAGGACAGGAATGGCGTCACTGCAGAGAAACCACTGCATCAAATATTGAACGTTAACGACCCTTGTAACTCTACGTGATTATGGTCTGAAGTCAATTTATCACACTGTAATGATAAGGAATAATATCTGATCTCTTGACTTTTGCGATACATTATATAATCTTAATTGACCTTAACGTGCAATAACGGCTGAGAAAAGATGTCGCTTGAATTAGGAAATTATGCCGTACTTAAAACTGTGGTTTGGGGGAGGATGAGTTAATTAGGTTGAGGTATTGTCCCCGTAACTACATTTATTTTAGCCTTTTATCACATCCTTCAATACCATTTTGTTAGGATGTCACTTTACTGCTATTGGATGTGCTATGGTTCATAAAACCTAAAAATATGGTATTTCTAGTTTTATGTTGTTGAATACTATTTCAGTTGGGCAGTTATTACTGAGGTGTATTGGACACCTCAATAATACAAAGAGGCAACTTTTGAAATTGTTATAAAAAAAAGTGTCCAAATATTTTCCCATTATTTGATAGTGATTAGATTCACAAACTTGTCATTATTCATGCACATGTTTTTTTTTTAAATATATATATATATAATGTGCATTTATATTTGATTTAAACATGTATTTATTTTGTTTAACTATTTTTAACTTGTTTGTCCGGAAAGTAGGTTTTACAGGGGGAAAACACCGCAACTTGCCATTGCAACTTTTAGAAAAATGTCACGTGAAATTTAGCATTTTAGCCCGCAACAATCATGCATATTTGGACTGGACTTTCAACTTCAAACAAGAAAATCCCACTTGCCGCTTTGTCGGATTGGGTGAAATCTCTGCAGAGAAAGAGATGATTTTGTGCCTCTTTTGTCCACCAGCAGTGCCATCATCTCATACTTTTTAATCAAACGCGATATCTCATGGCCGTTGGCGTATCCCACTGTTTTTTAATCTACATCTTTGAGATACATGGTCAGAGGACAGCCACCTGCATTAAACCAGCCTCCATAACAAGTATGATTACAATCAAATTATATCTGCAGTACTAAACTTGTGGTGTTTGTTTCTGCAAGGTAATTTTATTTGTATTGGACAGGTCATACACAAGGCAACTCAAAGTGCTTTATAAAACAGGGAAGGAAACATTAAAATCATACTAACAGTACATATAAATTTGTGTGCATACAATACACAGCTAAATAGAACGGTTTAACTGTTCCACAAATACATGTTGTTTTTCCAAACCCAAAGAGCCTTGTTTAAGTGACATTTTGTGAAGAAACCAAACCACAACATGCTGTTACAAACTGAGAGCTGATTGGCTGAAAGAGGGCGGCCCTGTTTGCACTTTTCTGTCTGTCAAATCTACCAAAATACATGCATGTAGTATGTGAAAATATAGTTTTAGGACCAAACCGTTTTGACAGCTAGGAACTAGTTCCATGGATTTTGTTACATAGTGATAGGTAGTGGTTTCACAATTTTTCACTCTAGCTTTAATATAACTATGGAATTATAAGTATTCATTATTTGTTTTACTAGAATATTTCTAAAACGTCAATATTATCTTCTAGTTTAGACCAGATCTTTTTGACCAGATGCATAGATAACCACTCCACACACACACTCACCATACTAATCCCTTACTGTAAGGTGCCCATTTGCAGTTGATTAGCTATTTTTCTGCTCCATTTGGTCTCCCCTCCCATGTGAATCATCAGCGTCGTTATATAAATGACTTTAAAAGATGTTGAGACACCATCAAGAGAAATGACACAGGCTTCTTGAGTCACGGCTCATTTGAATGGGCTGACTGCGTTCAGGCTCAGCAGTGCTGCTTTCCCCGGGACACGTCAGCCGCACGTGGCAGTCGGAGTGTGCATATGATACTCAGGCGCAGAAGTGGCCTTGTCACTGCAAACAAGATTATAATCAAGACAATCGACAGCAGATGTTGACATGAGATTATTTTTTACTTCTATTTTTGACAGGACTATTCCATGGCACTATATCTAACTATAACTCTCTATAATACAAAATTATAAAGCTTGTTTTATTTGGGTCAGTAGTGAAAAATATCAACAACAAAAACATTTAAGCATTTTATGTTTAGTATTCCAAGCATAATTTTCAAATGATCTCAACATTAGGTAGCACGGTTGGTTTGAATCCCAGTCAAAACAGACCTTTCTGAGTCTGCACTGGTTTCCCATGGGTTCTCTGGTTGCCCCAACCTCTTAAAATAGAAAAAACAGATTAAAGGTCTGCGGCTCAGGTTGACGTGGCTTTAATCAATCAATCAATCAATCAACTTTATTTGTATGGCGCCTTTCCAACACAAGGCCACTCAAAGCGCCTCACAACCCACATAGTATCACACAAATCAGAGACATCAATAAATACATTAAAAACAGAATAAAATCACAAATAATGAAAAAAAAAAAAAAAAAATAAAAAAAAAACTTAAAATATTAAAAGCACACACGGGATTAAAATAATAAATAACCACAATGCATTAAAAAAAAAAAGAGTATGTATCAATAGAATCCTTCAGCCGTATGCACAGCTAAAAAGAACAGTTTTTAGCCCCGATTTAAAAATTGCCAGAGTAGATGCTAGCCTCACATCTTCAGGAAGATTGTTCCAGATTTTAGCTCCATAAATCTCAAAGGCTACCTCCTGTGCTCCTCAGAGTCCGGGTCGGTTCATATGGGACTAACAAGTACCCTGGTGCGAGGCCATGGAGAGACTTGTACACAAGCAGTGCTGCTTTGAAGTCTATTCTCTGAGCCACAGGAAGCCAGTGCAGAGACCTGAGAACTGGACTAATGTGGTCATATTTCCTGGTCCTGGTCAGGACTCGAGCTGCAGCATTTTGGACATACTGCAGTTGTTTTACAGCCTGTTTGGAGAGACCTGTGAGCAGGCCATTGCAGTAGTCTAACCTACTGGAGACAAATGCATGGATGAGAATCTCCAGATCTGATTTAGACACTATGTTTCTAATTTTGGCAATGTTTTTCAGATGGTAAAATGCTGCTGATGTTACTGATTTGATATGACTGTTAAAATTTAAGTCTGAGTCCATTATAACTCCTAGGTTTCTGACCTTGCCTACAGGTTCCAGGGAGAGAGACTGGAGGTGACGAATAACGCTCTCTCTTTGTTTCTGAGGACCAAAGACAATCAATTCTGTTTTGTCTGCGTTTAGCTGAAGGAAGTTATTTTGCATCCAATCACTAATCTGTTGAGTACAGTGAAGGAGTGATTCCACTGGTCCATGTTCTCCTGCAGTAAGTGAGACATAATTAATCCATTATACACATTTTTTGGCCAACAGAATCACACAAAACCTAAGGCATGGTTGGAGGAGTCAGAAAGAAATTTAACTCCACAGTCAAAACTCATACATTCATCAAATGTGAAACCCAGATATTTGTACTCAGGTACAAAGTCCAGTACTTTCTTTCCAAGCTTGAGAAAATGTCTGCTTCTGCCTGAAATGCACAATATGAGTTTTGGTTTTATTTATGGTAAGTTTCCATTTACAACACCAGTGTCATAGTCAATAGGGATACCCATGTTCAGTTGTTTTAATTCCAGAGCCAAATCATTGATAAAAAAGTGAGAATTGGCTTTGAGATTCTATACATACTATACATTATAAGCCATGATGTATTCCAGAAAGGTGAAATGCTGGCCTCTTAAAATACAACATAATTTGTTTGATGCAGGAATATGAAATCCCATTTGGGAAACTGAAGAAATTGTGAACAGTTCTGCTTCGACAATCTGGATGTAAACTAGATTGGAGGACTAATCCCTTTTGCTGAAATACTGAAATGGGAGAAGCCATGCGCATCACATTTGGAATTTGTAGATGGAATCTTTGGATTTCTTCTGTCCTCTGCTTTAGATGGATATTTTTAGACAAACAGCTTGTCTTTCTTTGTCTCTCATTCCATTTCTCAGACCATCTGTTGTGTTTGATCTCAAATTTAAACTAAATTGGCTTCACTTGAGAGTAAATCCCATGAGTAAAATTATGAATACAGTTTTCTAATGAATGATATTAATCTGATAATGCTGAATGGAAATGGCAGAATGATCTTTTTAATTTATTCTCGGATATTTAGAAAAAATAATATATTTATGTTTACATAATGTATTAATTAAAAAGTTATTTATGAGCTTGCAGTTAGTGCATGTTCAGCAAGTATAAATGTAACACGTGCATGTTAAGAAGCTTCACCTTTTATTAAATCCAGCTATATCACTTTCCCTTTCCTCCGCGTCTACAAGGCTTAGGGGCTAAACAAACAAGTATAAGATCGGGCCGTGGTTTGAGAACAAAATGACAAAAGGTGTAACCCAAAACAAACTGAGTGCACTGAATGCCAATGAACCGTTGGCTGGAGAAGAACCGTTTCATTTTCACTTTATCCGTGAGGTTCGAGCCGGTACAATTTAAGATAACTTCACATTCATATGTAATGGCTCTAGTGGTTATTCACATCAAGAGATTTTCCAACATCAAGATCAACGATTATTTTAATGGATTGTTAAACACTTGAAACTACAAACTTGAAAAAAAGAATAATGTTGTTAAGAGATTTTAGCACAATTCACACACTAGTTATGCATGCTACCATTGCTCTCCCCTCAGTCCTCTGACTACCGGCACTTTGCCTTCCCCCTTGGTTTTACTGACTTTCTTTGGACAATTTCCTTTTCATTTCTGAATCTGTGCTATGTGGAAGATTCACCAATCCAAGGCTAAGGGAAATAATGGCACTTAAGAAGGTGCTATGCTCCTCGTTTCTTCTATAACATTATATAACAATCATATATAATTATTACAGTTTATGTTCCCTTTAAACACATCAATTATTAAATAACAAATACAAATATATTTTCACTGTTTGTCAATTTCACATTTGATGAAAAAACTGTTTTGTTTGGAAAAAAATTGAAATTTAGCCACTAGAATGTACCCAGCTGACTCACTTAAGCTTGGCAAGCTCCATTTTCTTCCCCTTTATCCATTTCTGGGTCGGGGGGGTTGCAGTCAGAGCTGCACCCTGTACACTTAGCACCAGCCCTTCACTGATCCTCCTGCATGTGGTGAGTCCACAAGAGCTGAGATCTTTTCGTGGGGGCTTCAGGCAAAGTGGGGTTAAGTGTCTTGCCCAAGGACACAACGACAGCAGACATCAGTGGGAGTCGTGAAGTAGGTCTTGTGGTGGGCGCGAACCCATGACCTTCAGGCCCAAAGCTCTACCAACTGAGCCACTGTCGCCCCAACACTTAAGACTTGTAGGGGTTAAATTTAGATCAAAGCTTATATCAGCGTTTCTGACAAGTATTACATTATCAAAATAATTGTTAGTTGCATGGTAAAAACAATTCTCTTTCCTCATTTATCTTGGCTTGCCCCTTGAAATGAGCAGCTTAATTCCATTATTCCAAGCTTTGTTCCATTTTGTGCAATTTTCCAGGAAGAATAAAATTACCAGTTTTGTAGTTTGGTATTTACACATCATTCAAACATAAAATGCTGGTTAACGCAGACACATTGTTCAAACCAAACCAGCCTAGTCATCCTCAGAGAGTTTTAATGGTCCAGTAGGGTGCACCTCTCTCTCCTTTAATCAGCTGGGATAAGCTCCAAACCCCTGCCTTCATAATTAAGGATAAGCAGAGGGAAATTTGCAGAAGACTCCACATGCTTCTATTGACAGCACCAATAGCATTTGGTTGGACGTTGAAAATTGTTGTACAAATATATTTAATCTTTGCAAGGTGGGCCCAAAAGCCGCTGAAATAAGGGATTTGTAGTGGCAAGCTACGAGTGCTTCCAAGATTCCAAAAGGTCTAATTGTATTTCAAAGTTTGAAATGGTCTGATTTTATTCCAAATCAAATTGTGTTCATTCATTTTGTGTCTCTCAAATCTTCATCGTCTTTCTTTGCAATCTCTGAAATCCAATTTTCTGATGTCAATACAAGTTAGACCCAGATCCTCATTGATTCTTAAGGATTTTTTTCCAAGCCTCCGCTTCAATTTTAATTTTAGCTACAGCGTGTTCCTCACTATCTTCCCACCGTTTCTCCAGCTCAGTCCTCCTTGCTGTGAACAGTTGTGATATTGCATGAAAGAAGCCATACTCTCATGTTTGCTTCCGCTTGGAGAACCTTCTTATCGTCTCATATTTTTGCGGTATCAACTACATTTATGTGTGCGCGGGCCAGATACAGCTACATGCAAGCCACATGCTGCCGGAGATTGACAGCTGTGATAGAAAATCTCAAAGGGACGCCATGCCGAGTGGAGCCATGAGGATGCCGCTGATAATGTATGGAGATCTGACAGATTTAAACGTGAAGACATTATTGTCCTCTCCAGTTCCCTGCGCTGAAACCAAAGTACTGCATGTTATTATAATCTGCCACTATCTCCAAGCATATATCAGTACATAGTATAGCAATATAGCTGAAATGATGCAACCGTAGTAGAAAGAGTCTTTGAGGAGGAACTTATTTGGTAACAGCATTCTCGAATCAATATCGGCAAGCCAGTGGGAGTGCTTGGATCAATGGGAGTAAGATTTCTTGCAGGGGAAAAAAAAAATGTTAGAAAACAATGTCCATTTAGTGATGCAAAAATCATAACAATTGCATACACTGCTTTGTTTTGTACGGTCGAACATGTAGCACTCTTTTATGTACTGTGATTATTTATGATGTCAATGTTTGTTCTTGTTTTGTTAAGCACTTTGAGTTGCCTCAAGCTGGGGCTTTTAAGTCCACTAGACTTCCAGATAACGAACAGAACTGGACTAAATGAGGGAATACTAGGACTTGAACAGAGCCAAAGCAAATCCTTATAGTGATTTCAAACCAAATTATTATGGACCCTTGGATAGAACATATTAGCAATGTCCCCTCTGTAAGCTTTGCCTAGCTTCCTGGAATGTCCATTTCCACAATGTCACAAAGATATGCAAAAAATTCCAATGTATCTGATATTATGCTGTTAGAATTAATTGAAATTAAAAAGTAAAGGCATAGACTACCGATTCATTTTGAATTTCACTGCCGTCCTTCATCATCAAACCAAACCACATTTCTGAGCTTTTGAACAAGCTAAAAGTTACTACTGTGAGTTTAGAAGTGATATTACAGGTTTTCAGCACCGGTTGCTTCCAAATCTGGAGTTGTGCTGATTGGGCCTGAACACCGTGTAATGAGTCTGTGTACCTGATGGAACAGGCTGAGCTGAAGCGAACTGCAAGGGGTCTCAATCAGTGCCACCAACCTGTAATTCTAGCTCCGCGCTGAGGTGCCAATTCGCTCCGTGTTTGTTCTTGTTATTATGGACCGAGTGCCCAGCTTTGACCATGGAGGGGTGTCCCATCTCATTGTGGTCAGCACCCCAATCAGACAATTGGCGCCAACCGTGTCTCTGTGCATGTATCATTAGAGTTGATCTCTGAGGAAAGAAATTGCATATTAGCATAAAACCATTTTGTTCTTATATTTTTTTAAAGCGGGAGTAGTTAACTTTGAAACCACAAAATAATAAATATGTAACTGGTTCCATACTCTTAAGATCAGCTTTCTTCTGTGAAAGAGTACCAGCTCAACTCTCAGCATGTACAAGTTAAAATGTTTGAAGACTTAGATGAAGACAGTATGTACTGGGCTGGTTAGTTCACAAAATCTCACTTAAACGAGACTGTTGGGACAAACACATTGTATTTATGAAAAGTACTCTAGCTTTAAAGTGATAGTCTGTAACTCTAAATGAATTACACATTTTAGGAAATGTGTTAAATTGACCTCCTGGCCTTAAATGTTGATATAAAATAAGTCATTTTATTAATTCTAATACAGTATTACGGGTAAGTCCCGCCTTCCCTTCTCTTAGCTATAGCTCAGAATCCACGGTGCCGTCCACGTTAACCAATCGAGTCATGCCAAAAGGCTGTAAATTATCGGTGCCGATGCTCGCAGCTGCGCGCATGCTCAGTTGTTTGTTTTCGCAGAGCCTCCGAATCAAGCCTCTATTAGGCGCTGGAACAACAAAACTGAACAAAGAATTCTGAACATCTGCGCTGAGCTCCCTATCTATATACTGAACCTATATCCATAATCAGATCCTCTGCAGATGTGTCCTGTGCATGCAGTTCATGATAATAGCTTGTTCCCGGGTTTGCCGCGATCGCTTTTTTTGTGCATAAAAACATTATTTTTTTCATTAAAACGTTAACAAATATTTTTGAAAACCTCTGTGCATTTTTATTAATAATGTATATGTATAATTTGATCCCTCAGATTAACATTTAAATGTGTTACGAAAACGTAGGTGTAGACCAATCAGAAAGGAAGGGGGAGGGAGCTTGCGTCGTTTTTTTCAAATCAAGTACCTCTCTGTCTCTCTTTCTGACAAACTCCAGACAATCACTTTAATGCAAGGTATACAGGTTGAACTAAAATTGAATAGGAATTTAATATCTTTTTTTAATATCTAACCCTAACCCATATCTTTTCTTTATCAGACATGTTGTATTCAATTATACCACTCACAATATAAAACAAAATTGTATTCAAGTCTGTTGAAAGATTGTTATATAGCTTCCATGAGAAAAAAACTGTTACTTGACCCAACTAACCTTTGTATGTTATATGTCCCTGAGATTACCAAGTGTACAGTACTTCTAGAAACCGCACGGCCAATTTGAACAAGTCGTCGGTATACCCATTTTGTGGCCTTGATAAGATAAAATCATGGCAAGCCAAATGAATATTCTTCGGGGTTGTTAAGCCCACTGAAGAAGTGGCTTGGGTTTCTCTGTGTGGCCTCTGACACAGATGATTGCGTGGGCAGCTATGCAGTTTTTCCTCATAATTTCTGTATGTCATGCCACTCGTGTCCATTGTCACCCTCAATAAGGCAGAAAGCAGTAAAAGAGAAGGGCAGTGTTGAGTCAGAAGATACAAACTGCAGTACACGCTCCAGTTGAATACCAAAACATTCAAAGCCACACTAATATACAGTATTATGAGTGCTAATGTATGATTGTCATTCAATTGCATAACACTATATACAACATAAAACCGCTAATCGAAATAATTTAAAATATTTTAAGCCACCGAATGATCCCTGGCATTTAGCAAGAAGGCATTTTTTTTGATTCAACAGTAAGTCTGAAATGGCATGGAAATAATTTTAAGTTTTAATTCTGACAAATAGTTAATGGTCTTGGGAGAGAAGGGGATCAACCTGCCTGCATTTCAAAACTAATTCAAACTGTCAAAATCCCTTGAGTCGACTGCTTCCGATTGCCTTCTGCTGAATGCATCACATCAGTTATATTATTTTATTTTTGTTTCTTTTTCCGTCAAAGCAATATTTGCATAAAGACTCATGCATGCCGATGTATCTGACAGAAAATGGCACAACATCACGGCAGTCTTCTGGATCTAATGTAGACTATTTTCAACACATCATACACAACTATTGCATCCACAAACATATATCAAGCCATAAATATGTAACACTACCTGGATGCGTTGGGCTTTTTCCCATTTTCGCTTTCACAGATTAGGCCCATGCATCACAATCAGAACACACATAATAGAAAGGTAATTTACTTACCTATGACAAATGACTTCACTTTCATGCATATCTACTTTATTTTATCTTCGCCCCTCAAAGCTTTACCCCCGTAGCGGTCCAAAGTGGTTTGCAAAGCATATCTGTACGGCTTTTAATTGACTGTGCTGAGCGATGTGGCTGCTTGGTGGTGCTTTAATTTGCAAGGATGGTTAAACAGGTGTAGCATCATAAAGTAATGTAATGGCTTTCCCCTTCGCCCCCTGGTGTGAAGTGGCGAGCTAGCCAGGAGACTGCAACGTGGGAGAATTGATATAGAAGTGGATTTCTTCACTCTAAAAAAGTCTATGGTACAGAAGGTAAATAATTGATGATTGAGGCTTTTCTTATAGATGATGGATTCTATAGTGTCTGCAAACATAGCACATCACACGGTGTACCTAGGAGTGCATTGAAAAGTATATAAGTGTGTCTCTGCATGGTGGGCCGGATAAATCCAAGGTTAAATGTTGTCAAACCAGCCTTGAGGCCATGGCAACACTGTACATGCTGTAAAGTGCTCCCAGTAGAGAAGCAGAAGAGTCCTGCTCCAGATGTCGTGGTGCACAGCTCTACACCGGCATATGTCATACTCAGCCAATGGGGAGGACTGGCACTGGAGCACAGTTTCACTGGCCAAACTGAGCCAGTCCAAGGAGGCATGAACATCATGTCATAGCTTGCAAAATGAGACAGTGATTCCTCCAATGTGATGTATATAGCAACATTTCAAACTTTTAAGCAATTGAACATTCCCTGTACAATATAAACAATATAAACTATTTTCACAACAGGTTGAGTAATACTTTTAGTTTCAAAGTGTTTCCACCACATCTGTTTACTTCTGGAATCTCTTTTCTCTATTCAAGTATGAATAAAGATGTCTTGCTGCTTGCCCTGTGGCCATAACAGGATACAATGTCAAGTGCCTTTATCGCCCTCTGAAGCCCCCTGCAGTTCGCCTGACAGAGCCAACAGATCTGTAACAATGCCATTAACACTGGCCCTTCCACTAGCCTCTTACAGCACCTGGACTCCCCCGGGGACCAACCCAGGATCCTTTTGTGGACTTCACCTCGGCACTTTCAACACGATCCTGCCATCCCCTGCCCAGACAAGGACTACTCCCCCGCTCAACGGCCCGATTCCACTCTGCAGGTGGATCACGGACTTCCTGTACGGAGGGAAGCAGCGAGTGCGTCGGGGGAAGAGAATGTCTCGAGGCGCTCCGGATTAAAATACAGGGAGCCCCACAGGGCGTGTTCATTGCGCGCCCTGCTCTTCTCCCCTGTACACCAACCACTGCATCTCCAGCTACAACTCTGGTGAAGCTCCAAGTTTCACGAACGACACCAATGCTCATTGGACTCATCTCCAACAACGAATAGGTCCGCCTACAGGAGAGGAGGTGGACCCGCTGGTGCCCTGGTGGCAGTGGAACAACTGGAGCTGACCCCAGAAAACAGTAGATGATTGTGGTCTTCTGAAGAGCACTTTCCTGCCTGCCCTCCCTAAGGAAAAGGAGTGTCAGGTTCATGGCGCAGAGCCTGATGTCGACGTGACTTTGCTCTGGCCTTGTTTGTCTTGTTGTAGTATTAGATAGCAATATGGCCTACGTGCAGGACTCTAACAAGGGACTCTGATTATTATTGCTTGGATAGAATACTGTTAGAGTAACGATATGTCCTGCATCTCAGAGAGCATATCTTCTGCCAAGGGAAGAAGACTGGAACATGGGCTTTTCCCAGGGTGGCCAGATGAGTCATTACAGTTTTCTCATTGCTTTGGGCATTTCTCACATCAGACTTAACTTCGCAAACGCTGAGTTCAACCTCCACAACATTGGGTCCATTGGTGCTCATCATCACGGCAGTTTTCCATCTCTGAACACATTTCAAATGCGTTCGTTCATGTATCAATAACGTCAAACAAGTTCTCTCGGTGCGGTGTGTTATATACATTATCATTTGCTTCTCTGCCTGTCAGTCTGATATGAGAAACTTACTGAGGACTTGCTGAATAGTCATTCACTATAAAACTAACTGTTCTCAGTTCATCGCTTTGGGCATGCACATACAAAATTGCTTGAACTAGTTCCAAAATCAAACTGTCGAGCTTAATTTCATAACATTCCTTTAATCGTTTGTTTCCTGTAATATTTCCGAGAATGGGAACAATTTAACATTTGTCAACATACTTACATACATACATACAGGACAGTAGATACATACATAGATACACAGTACACCCTCTCACACTGCCACATATATGTCAGTTACTCTCTAAATACAGTCTTTGTGTACCTTGAACTGTAGTGTTTTTACTGTAGTAAATGGCCGTAGAGGTCGTGGGATAGTGTGAGTCGGTGCTCATGCGTGCACCGAGGGAATCTGACTTTTTTTTACACTGAATACGACAGATAAACTTTCAAAATGAAAACGTGACTAAGTCATTTGACGGTGATGTATCATACTCAATTTGTTAGGACTATATTATGTTTGACGACAGAGACAGTTTCATTAACGGATGGACTTGCTTTTGAGGAAAAAACGTTCATTTTGAGAAAGTAACGCACTTTTGCAGGGTTACGCCACGAGGTTGCTGCAAGTTTACCACGTAATTGTTCTAGAAATGCACCAACAGTTTGTGCAAATGTGAGAAGAATCGAGGTGAGAAATGCACCAAAGTGCGACGAAAAAACTGGTATCAATCCTCCTCACTTTGTTTAAAAGTTCTGATTTAAAAGAACCTCCAGAATAGCAGGAAGCTCACAGCCCTCGCCCTATATTTGGCAAGAGCGGAAGCACCTTGGTTAAAGCGCTTTGTCCGCGTTTCTAGTGATGTTTCCAAACCACACAGCACACAAGAACCAACAAGTAAACTCTAATGGTGCAAGGCGATAAAAGTTTAGGCCAGAATCTTAGAGTTAGTGGGTAAAGTCTCTAACTGAAGTGGACGCAGTAAGTAGAGACGCGGACGAGCGTTACCTTAACGACTCGGGGTTGGGGGGGTGGGGGTGGGGGGGGGGGGGGGGGGGGGGGGGGTATATATATTATATAATATATATATATATATACTATATATAAAGGAAAATAATTATATATTGTGGGGGGGGGGGGGGGGGGGGGGGGGGGGGGGGGGGGTATATATCTATATTATATGGTGTGGGGGGGGGGGGGTGGGGGGGGGGGGGGTATATATTTATTGGGTTTTTATGGGGGGGGGAGTAAAAAGGTGGACATGGGAGGGTGTATGTGGGGTTTTACCCTTTACGGGCATCGACGCGAAGACTGCACCTGAGCTGTTGTCGTAGGACGAACAGGCTAATGAGAACGAGGGTGAATGATGGCGGAGTCCAGGTGACTAAGGGGTGTTGAGTTGTGTGTGTGTGTTGTTTTGGGTTGTGGTTGGGGGTGGAGGTGTTTGTTGTTTGTTTGTTGGGGGTGTGGGTTGCATGTTGGTTGTGTGTTTTTTGTGTGTGTTGTTTGGTGTGTGTGGTGGGTGGTTGTTTGTTGTTGTTGGTTGGTGTGGAGTTTGTGTGTGTTGATTTTTGGGGGGTGTGGGGGGTTTTTTGGTTGTTTGTTTGTTTGTGTTGTTGTGGTGGTGGTTGGTTGTGGTGTTGTGTGTTGTGGTGGTGTGTTTTTTTTGTGTTGTTGTTGGTGGTGTTGTTGTTTGTGTTTTGTTTGTGGGAGCGTTCCTAACGGGAGGGGTGGGTTTTGTGGGGGGTTAGGTGTGACTGCCACTGAACCACATTTTGGTAGCTCGGCTCTATAGGGAGGATGCATCAGTGTCACTGATGAACCGATGATGGTGGTGGTCAATCAGGAACATATTTGACGATCAAGTTTGGAGTCCAGAGGAGGACACAGAATCGGTGAGTGTACAAATGTAAAAGAGCAAAGGGACTCAAAATACATCCCTGAGGAGAACCAGTGCTCACAGAAACAACATCAGAAAAACAGTCATTGATTTTCACTCTCTGAGATCTGTCAGTTAAAAAGCTAAAAATCCATTTACACATGGCAACACTTAAACCGAGAGACATGAGCTTTTCAATCAGTTTACCTGGGACAAGGCAGTTAAAAGCAGAGCTATAATCGATGAAAAGCATTCTCGCGACAGATTTACTAGTGTCCAAGTGACTGTAGACAGAGTTCAGAGCAAAGGAGATGGCATCCTCCACACTCCTGTTCTGTCTGTAAGCAAACTGGAGCGGGTGAACACTCACAGGGATCTGGCTCTTAATGAAGTCCAGCACAAGCCGCTCAAAAGTTTTCATAAGAACAGACGTGAGGGCCAGAGGACGATAGTCATTCAGGCATGTCACAGGAGTTTTCTTAGGAACTGGAATGATGGTCGACTCTTTAAAGCAGTTCGGAATCGGCACAGTACAGTTCCTTAGCGACAGGTTGAAAATGTCTGTTAGCACAGGGCAAGTTGCTCAGAGCACAGTTTCAGGACACGAGGAGGGATGCCGTCCGGGCCTGGGGCTTTCCGGACTGTGGTCCTGGACAAGACATGTCTGACTTCCTCCTGAGTCACGGTGAAGGTACCTTGATTGAAACACTCAGGAAATACAGTAGGACAGGCATCAGCGGATTCAAAGCGACAGTAGAACGTGTTCAGCTCGCTTGGCAGAGCTTGGCCGACAGATGCAATTTTCCCAGCACTAGGTTTCCACGATGTGATGGCTTTAATACCGTTCCACATGCGCCGAGGGTCATCTTCCTCAAAATAACTCTTTAACCTGTCCCGTAACTTGCAGATTTAATAGAACGTTTCTGTAGCTGCAGAGGCAACTCTCATTTATTTTATTAATGTTTCAATCATTTTACTTAAGAGTTACAAATAATTATAAATAGTTAAAAGTGCTATTTACATTTATTTCATATTTTTGGACACTAGGAACCTTTTGTTTTATGGAACTATGTTTTGGGGAATGGTTATCTGGACACACCCTTTTTGTTGTTGTATTTCTTTTCCTCACAAGCCACGAGGTGCTTCGCTCGGTCCACGCATGGAAGATGTCGGGTATCAGAAAAGAAACCCTTTGAAAGTCCTTTTTTGTGTGTTTTATTTCCCTGTTGAGTAAAGCGGCCAATGAGGTATGTCTTGGTCTCCATTGCTCTGTGTTATGTGTTATATGTGTAAGTGCCGTCTTAATAGTTACTTAATGTAACTTAAGTTCTACGAATAGGTGCGTAGTCCCTTAGGACTTCGCTAGTGGGATATCACTCGTGACCCCCAGGTCACACGCCAGAGAGATCAAAATAATTTGCTCCAATCACCAGCCACCTTCCTCTATAAATGCCCCTGCACAAGGCCGCACCCCCTCTTGAACTCTGCCAAGCCGGGCTGGCCTGATGGGCTCGTAGCTAAGGGACTACGCACCTATTCGTAGAACTTAAGTTACATTAAGTAACTATTAATTCTACGTCATGGTGCTACGTCCCTTAGGACTTCGCTAGTGGGACACAACGCGGAGGCCGTAGGAAAATGTACTCCCAGCAGGCCAGCGAAGGGTGATTGGAGCTCCGCCCGAGCAAGACCCTCACAAAGTGAGAGGACTCAGGGCAGAAGAAACAATGCGTGTTACAGGGCCACTCCTACCAAGGATACCCCCACGTAACACAGATATAGGTCATCCGTAGTCACAAGACGCCTCTCCCAAGGGCTCCTGACGTGGACTACCAGACCGACCAAAACACACATATATGTACCGCACCTGTAGGATGCCTCTCCCAAGAGCTCCTGAACCAGGGCGGAAAGTAAACCGAAGGCCCCCTCAGAGGAGGGACCTAACGGTCTAACTCAGTCCGTTGCACTCAGCACGGAATGGGCCACCGACCGGTCCGACACATCCAAAGATAAGACCGGACGAAAGAGGAGGACGAAGCCCAAGAAGCCGCACGGCATACGTCCTCGACCGACACCCCCCTGAGAAGGGCCGTAGAGGCCGCCATCCCACGCGTTGAATGCGACCTGAAGCCCACCGGGAGGGCCAGAAACTGCGTCTGATACGCCCGCCGCACAGCCGTGGCAACCCAGTGCGCCAGCCGCTGAGCCGACAGCGGGGCGCCCCTGTTCTTGGGGCCCAGACACACAAACAGCTGGCCACCCAACCTGAATGAAGACGTCATGGCCAGGTAATGCCTCAGCATTCTGACAGGACACAGAAGGTGCCGCCGCTCCTCCTCGGGGGAGGCATGCGGTGGCAGATAGAAAGCCCTAATCCTGATGACTCTCGACCTAAGGCCGATGTGATGACCCTGGGGAGAAAAGCCGGATTGGGCCACAATACCACCATGCCGTCGCCCTCTCCAAGGACCGGCAAGACGCATGGACAGAGAGCGCACACAAGTCGCCCGCCCTCTTAGCAGACGCCAACGCCAACGCCAACAAGAGGGCCGTCTTAAGCGACACACTCGGGACTCGCCTCCGCCGCCGGTTCAAAAGGCGGACCCGACAGCCCCCTAAGGACCACCCTGAGGTCCCAAACCGGGGCGTTCTCTGGAGCGGGGGCCTCCTCCTGCGTGCCCCCCGCAGAAAACGTTTAACCAACGGATGAGAGCGGGCTGTGAACCCCCCGAATCCGTCGTGACCCGAAGTAATGGCTGCCGCGAACACCGCCAAGGTGGCGACAGCCCTCCCCTTGTCAAAGAGCTCCTGTAGGAATCCCAGGACCCCCTCCAGCGGGCAACGCCTGGGATCCCAGGAACGAAAACCGCACCAGTCGCTAAAGAGCCTCCACCTCGTGGCGTAGGCCCTCACAGTGGACGGCGCCCTCGCCCCCTGAGTGGTCTCCACCACCGCAGGGGGAAGACCCAGGTCTACGAGGTTCCGCCTCTCAGCCTCCAACCCAGAGCCTGCGGCCGATTATCGGACGTGAAAACAGGGCTCCTCCCCCCCTGGACTAGAGCCCCCGGCTCGTCCGGGAGGGCCCAGGGCTCCATCACCGCCATGCCCCTCAGGAAGGGGAACCACCGGGCATGCGGACTGTCCGGCGCCACCAGGATCACCGACCTCCTCTCCTGTTCGATCTTCCGCAGCAGGACCGGCAGGAGACGCACTGGTGGGGAACGCGTACAGCAGGCCCCCTGGCCAGAGGTAATGAGCCAGAGCGTCCACGCCTAAGGGCGGCTGGTCCGCGGCCCTTGAGGCGAACCAGGACGGGCACTGTGCGTTTCCTGCACTGGCGAAAAAAGGTCGACCACTGGACGGCCGAACCTCCGCCAGATCTCCGCAGCCACCCCTGGGTCCAGGCCCCACTCGTCCTGGAGCGGGCCCCCCCCCTGGACATCCTGTCGGCCCCCACGTTCCGGACCCCCGGGACGTGGCGCGCCCTGAGAGACAGGAGGTGAAGCGCCGCCCACAGCAGCGTCACCTTCGCCATGCGATGGAGAGCGGGGGACCTGGTGCCCCCCTGCCTGTTCAGATAGGAGACCACTGTGGTGTTGTCTGAGCGCACCATCACGTGTCTCCCCTGCAGCTGAGGAGCAAGTGCAGCAGTACCCTGTGCACTGCCTCCATCTCCAGCAGGTTGATGTGACGGGCTGAGTCCGACCAGCAGCCTCCTACAGAACTCTGGCCGAGGACCCCGCCCCATCCTTCGAGCGACGCGTCCGTGAACATCTCCACGTGAGACACGGCGCCGGCCAGAGTCACTCCGTCCCGTAGAAGACCCGGAGTGAGCCAGAACCTGATGTTCGATGCTGCCACTTGGGGAACCCAGATCAGCCTCCCCCCGTCCCGGGAGGGGTGAAGCCTGAGGCGTGAGAACCACCTCTGAAAATTCCTCATGTGGAGAAGGCCTAGCCGCACCACAGCATGAGCCGCCGCCATCATTCCCAGCAGGGACCTGAGGCGCCGAGCGGGGACTCTGGGGCCCGCCAGAACCTCCCCGGGCAGACGGGTAGTGTTCATCCGTCTGTCCACGGACCATGCAGCACGGAATGTCACAGAGTCTAGCTGCAGACCGAGATAGATCATGCGCTGAGCCGGTTGCAGCCTGCTTCTACGTCATGGTGCTACGTCCCCTAGCGGACTTCGCTAGTGGGATATCACGTGCACCTATTCGTAGAACTTAAGTTACAAAGGTAACTGTTAATTTTCTCCCTGTTAACCACAAAACCCAGGCGCTGTATGTGGGACAGGACCCAGTGCGTATGACTCACGGCCACTTCCCTGGATGAGGCCAGAATTAACCCGACGTCTATGTAGATTAAATTCTTACCCCTGCTCCACGGCGCGAGTGCGTAGCCCAAGGGGAAAACGACAGTACTCGTAATTCCTCTCTCCCACTGCGAAGCGCAGAACCTCCTGTGTTCCGGTACTATCGGCACGTGGAAGTACGCATCTGTCAGGTCTATGGAGGATATCCAATCTCCCTGCCTGACACACTCGAGGAGCTGCTTTGTGGGCAGCATCCGAAACTGCCGTTTGGAAATGCACTCGTTCAACACGCGCAGATCCAAAATGGGACGCACCCCGCCTGACTTCTTGGCACTAAGAAGTAAGGGGAGTACAGCCCCCTGGTGGCCTCCTGCGGGTCTACCTCTACTGCTGCGCCTAGACTCAGCAGAGAGGAGACCGCCGCTTGCAGTGCCTCTAATGACCCCGTACCTGAGAGCGTGCTGCCCGTACGCCTCGGAATGGTGGTGGCTTCTGGGAGAATTGCAGTGCGCAACCCCTGCGCAGTGTTCTCTCCAGCCATAGATATGTCAGCCATCTTTGCTCCCTCCAGATGCTGTAGAAGTCTGTGAGGAGCGGAACGGGAGCTGGAACACGAGACGTCACGGCCCCGCCCTCTCCTGGTGTTCCTAGCAGGGAGGGGGGGTGGACGAAAGGGCCGGGGGGCACCCTGCGTCACACCGTGAGCGCCGGGGGCGGTCACGTGTCCTGCAGGCCCGACGTCATAAGTACGGGACTGCTCATCCCACGTGACTCGGCTGCTGTGCCCCCCCCTGGCTCTTGCCTCATGGAGGGGGGGGCGAGCCCCTGGAGTGGGAAACCCCGTGTTAGCCCTGTAGCTCAGAGATGCTAACACGCGTTCGGCCGAAGCACACACATATCACTCACCAGATCCCTCCGCCTGACCTCTCTCTGGGAGGGCATAGTATGGATCAGAGAAACCGGAGCTCGTAGTGCACTGCACGCCCCTCTCTGGGGCTGCAGGCCTAGCGAAGCAACGTTATGTGCCCGGGAAGTAACACAATCAGAATTCCCAATATTTGACATGTTACATACCCCCAATCAGACTCAGAAAAGTAATGATGAAATGCCGGTCGGCCTTTATTGAAGGAAAACATTTTCCACCCCGGCCTCCTCTACCATAGGGAGGTCGGTGGTGGGTGCGTTGCTCCCGCGAGCCACCCATGGGTCTGTCTGGACCCGGGGGCCGCGTCAAGGGGGGACGATGGATAACAGAGCGTGGATACGGGTCAGGATGCCTCCCGGGCCAACGCTCTCTGCCTCTGTCCCGGCTCCGTAATGGCTGGTGGGCCTCGCGCCTCGGTGCTAGGTGCGGGGCTAGCCTAGCCGAGTCTTTAGCTGCAGACTCCAGTCTCGCCACCCAGGCCTGCATGTCCGGGCCGAAGAGGGACATCTGAGAGGTGGGCAGGTCCAGCAGCTGCCTCCTCTCCGCCTCCCTGATATTAGCCAGCCCAAGCCAAAGGTGCCTGGCCCGACTTGGGCTGCTGCCATGGAGCGGCCACCATCCATAGCTAGCGTCTGGCACATGCGCAGAGTCGCCGCCGAGGTGGTCCTCGCCTGTGACAGGAGGTCTCCACTGAGCGCCTGGCCAGAGGAGAGCGCCCTATCCAGGGCCCCCGTGATGAAAGTCATGTTGTTAGCCAATGTGACGACCTGTGCCGCATCCATCCATCCATCCATCCATCCATCCATCCATCCATTTTCTTCCGCTTTATCCGTTGCCGGGTCGCGGGGGCAGCAGTCTAAGCAGAGACGCCCAGACTTCCCTATCCACACACACTTCCTCCAGCTCGTCCGGGGGGACCCCAAGGCGTTCCCAGGCCAGCTGAGAGACATAGTCCCTCCAGCGTGTCCTGGGTCTTCCGCGGGGCCTCCTCCCGGTGGGGCGTGCCCGGAACACCTCCCCAGGGAGGCGTCCAGGAAGCATCCGGAACAGATGCCCGAGCCACCTCAACTGGTTCCTCTCGACGTGGAGAAGCAGCGGTTCTACTCCGAGCTCCTCCCGTGTGACTGAGCTCCTCACCCTATCTCTAAGGGAGCGCCCAGCCACTCTGCGGAGGAAGCTCATTTCGACCGCTTGTATCCGCGATCTCGTTCTTTCGGTCATTACCCAAAGCTCATGACCATAGGTGAGGGAGGGAACGAAGATTGACCGGTAAATCGAGAGCTTTGCCTTTCGGCTCAGCTCCCTCTTCACCACAACGGTCCGATACAGCGACCGCATAACTGCGCACGCTGCACCGATCCGCCTGTCAATCTCACGCTCCATTCTTCCCTCACTCGTGAACAAGACCCCGAGATACTTGAACTCCTCCACTTGAGGAAGGACCTCTCCACCCACCTGCAGAGGGCAAGGCACCTTTTTCCGGTCGAGCACCATGGCCTCGGATTTGGAGGTGCTGATTCTCATCCCAGCCGCTTCACACTCGGCTGCAAACCGTCCCAGTGCATGCTGCAGGTCCTGGTTCGTTGGAGCCAACAGGACAACATCGTCCGCAAACAGCAGAGATGAAATCCTGTGGTCTCCGAACCGGACCCCCTCCGACCCCTGGCTGCGCCTAGATATTCTGTCCATAAATACAGTGAACAGAACCGGTGACAAAGGGCAGCCCTGTCGGAGGCCAACATTCACTGGGAACAGGTCTGACTTACTGCCGGCAATGCGAACACAGCTCTGGCTCCGGTCATACAGGGATCGGATGGCCCTCAGCAGAGGACCTCCGACCCCGTACTCCCGGAGAACCCCCCAAAGGACACCCCGGGGAACACAGTCGAACGCCTTCTCCAAATCCACAAAGCACATGTGGACAGGTTGGGCGAACTCCCATGAACCCTCGAGTATCCGATGGAGAGTATAGAGCTGGTCCAGTGTTCCGCGACCGGGACGAAAACCACACTGCTCCTCCTGGATCCGAGATTCGACCATCGGCCGTAACCTCCTCTCCAGTACCTTGGAGTAGACCTTACCGGGGAGGCTGAGGAGTGTGATCCCACGATAATTGGAACACACCCTCCGGTCCCCCTTTTTGTAGAGAGGGACCACCACCCCGGTCTGCCACTCCATTGGCACTGCCCCCGATCGCCACGCGATGTTGCAGAGACGTGTCAGCCAAGACAGTCCTACAACATCCAGAGACTTTAGATAATCAGGGCGGATCTCATCCACACCCGGAGCCTTGCCACCATGGAGGCTACCAACCACCTTGGTGACCTCAGCCAGGGAGATGGATGTACCCGCCCCAACATCCTCAGCCTCTGCCTCTGTAACAGAGGACGTGACGGGGGGATTGAGGAGAACCTCAAAGTATTCCTTCCACCGCCCGACAATATCCCCAGTCGAGGTCAGCAGCTCTCCACCCGCACCGTACATGGTGTTGGCAAAGAACTGCTTCCCCCTCCTGAGGCGCCGGATGGTTTGCCAGAATCTCTTCGAGGCCGACCGATAGTCATGCTCCATGGACTCTCCGAACTCCTCCCAGTCCCGGGTTTTTGCCTCTGCAACAGCCCGGGCCGCGGCACGCTTGGCCTGCCGGTACTGGACAGCTGCCTCAGGAGTCCCCCGAACCATCATGGCTCGATAGGACTCCTTCTTCAGCCTGACGGCATCCCTTACTGCCGGTGTCCACCACCGGGTTCGGGGGTTGCCGCCGGGACCAGCACCAGAGACCTTGCGACCACAGCTACGAGCCGCCGCATCGGCGATTGAGGCAGAGAACATGGTCCACTCGGACTCCATGTCCCCCTCCTCCGCCGGGACCTGGGAGAAGCTCTCCCGGAGGTGTGAGTTGAAAGTCCGTCTGACAGGGGGCTCAGCGAGACGTTCCCAGCAGACCCTCACTATACGCTTGGGTCTGCCAGGTCTGACCGGCTTCTTCCCCTGCCAGCGGATCCAACTCACGACCAGGTGATGATCGGTTGACAGCTCCGCCCCTCTCTTTACCCGAGTGTCCGAGACACGCGGTCGAAGGTCAGATGATACGACAACAAAGTCGATCATCGACCTCCGGCCTAGGGTGTCCTGGTGCCACGTGCACTGGTGGACACCCTTGTGCTCGAACATGGTGTTCGTGATGGACAAACCGCGACTGGCACAGAAGTCCAACAACTGAGCACCGCTCGGGTTCAGATCAGGGGGGCCGCTCTTCCCGATCACCCCTCTCCAAGTGTCACTGGCGTTTCCCACATGGGCGTTGAAGTCCCCCAGGAGAATAACGGAGTCCCCGGGCGGTGCACCGTCCAGTACCCCTCCCAAGGACTCCAAGAAGGCCGGGTACTCTACACTGCTGTTAGGCCCGTAGGCCGTCACAACAATGAGAGACTTGTCCCCCACCCGGAGGCGGAGGGACGCGACCCTCTCATTCACCGGGGAGAACTCCAACACGTGGCGGCTGAGATGGGGGGCAATGAGAATGGCCACCCCAGCTCGCCGCCTCTCCCCGCGGGAAACTCCAGAAAAGTGGAGCGTCCAACCCCTCTCAAGGAGTTGGGTTCCAGAGCCCAAGCTGTGTGTGGAGGTGAGGCCGACTATCTCTAGTCGGTATCGCTCAACCTCCCCCACGAGCTCGGGCTCCTTCCCCCCCAGTGAGGTGACGTTCCACGTCCCAAGAGCCAGATGTTGTGTGTGCGGACTGGGTCGCCGAGGTCTCCGCCTTCGACTGCCGCCCAGTCCTCTCTGCACCGCTTCACCACGGACCCCTCTGCAGGTGGTGGGCCCACAGGAGGGACTGCCCACGTCATCCCTTCGGGCTGAGCCCGGCCGGGCCCCGTGGGCTAAGGCCCGGCCACCAGGCGCTCGCATACGGGCCCCGACCCCAGGCCTGGCTCCAGGGTGGGGCCCCGGCTGCGCCATGCCGGGCGACATCACTGTTTTCGTGTTAGTGCTGTCCATGGTGTCTTCTGGACTGCTCTTTGTCTGACTCGTCACCTGAGACCTGTCTGCCATGGGAGGCCCTACCAGGGGCATGAAGCCCCAGACAGCATAGCTCCCAGGATCATCCGAGTACTCAAACTCCCCCACCACGTTAAGGTGGCAGTCCAGGGGGGAGGTGGCAGTCCAGGGGGGAGGCCCGCATTGGCCTAATATCTATCCAGCCTCGGCAAGACATCCTGTCCCGCTCGGAGAGAAGGAGAGGTCTGGTGCCGGGCCACACGGATGCGGAGGGCTGCAGGGCCATGCGGAATGAATCCTCGATCACCGGTCCAGGACCAGTCCTGCCCGCTGCAGTATATGTCGTACCCCAGAGCAGGCCTCTTGGCTGCTAGGGGCTTAGGCATCCTCCTCCTTCCTCGAGTGGTGGCACCCACAGAGGTGAAGTCCTCCACCGTCTGGATCCAGTGACGACGTCCGACGCCGGAGGGCGAAGGGAACTCGGACGAACAAGGAAGACATCTCTGAATAAAGTAAGTACTGTGGTAGATCTCAACGGCGCCAGAGTGAAAGAGGGGGTGCGGCCTTGTGCAGGGGCATTTATAGAGGAAGGTGGCTGGTGATTGGAGCAAATTATTTTGATCTCTCTGGCGTGTGACCTGGGGGTCACGAGTGATATCCCACTAGCGAAGTCCTAAGGGACGTAGCACCATGACGTAGAACTACATTCAAGCTGTCAGCATACAAAAGACCCAACCATACTTTGAAATGGTAATGGTAATGGTTTCCGGTGATGTTTTGCACCAGGCATTTGATTGATATTTCAAACTTAAATGTCATTATAGACCGTCGTGAGACAGGTTAGTTTTACCCTACTGATGTGTTGTTGCGATAGTAATCCTGCTCTTAAATGTCAGAATTTTCACATCCACCTCATTATTGTATACGCCGTGGCACGTACTTGTACACGCTGTGGTAGTTCTTAATTAGGAGATGATAAAATGACAGGGTGTTTTGTGCTAGTGCTACCTCTGTCTCGTCACCATGCGTCCCCAGAGATGTGACTTAATCCGGACAACACCTCTCTCTCTGAGAATTTTCCCTCAGACACAGAAACATAAGCGTTTTCTCCTTTCATTTAGCTGTACTGGAAGCTATGTAAAAGTGAACCAAGACAGCCAAGACATGATTGAGTCTGAAATCTGTCTGGATATCGTTCATACATATTAATCAAGATCCATTTATTACTAAGAAATAAACCATACTTATCTATTGCATTTTATTATTACAAATCCATACTTTCTATGCATTTGCCTTTGAGCCTGCTTTACATAAGCACTGACAATTGCAGCATACATTACAAATAGTATTGGTTGACAGCCCTAATTTCAAGTAATTCCATGCTTTTCATATTTCACTGATTTAGTCAAACACTAAAACTTAAACATCAAGTTGAACATTTACTGATACATTTAGTCTACTTGTCAATTATCTTTAGCGTGAACTGAATACAACAGGCCCAATGTGTGTAGCCAATTACACAAAGACACACTTTTCCAATACCCATGATAACAAGGGGCCCTTCAGCTTCGAAAAGGGGCTGTGAACATTCTGGATAATTGCCGAGAGCCACTCGTTATCAGATAAGCACCTTGGCATGCGGAAGTCAGGTGACAATACAATTGTAGAAATGTGTTAATTGTACAACCTCTTTTTTGCATCATTTTGCGACTACTGCAGTGCTGAGAGGAGACAGACTGCACCTGTGAGAGTTTGGTTTGCGTTAATTGTATTGTATTTCAAGGTTTATTTTCCAAGTCAAGAACAAGTTTGGACGTGGAAAATAGTCAAATGGATTAAACCAATTACAGCCAGTACAGTGTGATTTTTCCATACGTTTGGAAGCATACACTCTTCCACTGCAGCATTTGAGTGGCAAGTATTAGTCCCTTTTCTTAGCAGAAATTATGTTCTTAAATTTCAACCTCTGGCATAAGGAATCACAAGCAATTACATTACTTTCATTCTTGTTTCATCATATTTTTCAATGTGACTTTTTGAGATTAAATTTCACATTCAAAACGTAATAATGCACAATCTTATTAGTATATGATGCATTAGTCGAATTGTATTATTATAGAATATAATCTAATACATGTTAAGATAACTCCAGGGAACAGTATAAATCTGAATGACGCAATATGTGATATTGTATTACACCAAACCCCTGTTCAACATTTATAAACACATCAATAAATTAATGCTTTCTAGCACCCATCAGACTCCTAAACCAACAAAGAGTGTTTAACGTTCCTCTCACCAATGCAAATCATCTGCATGGGCCTTCAAAGTTCAAAGCGAGAGAGGCGTTTTTTTTGTGTGTTAAAATGTAAACACTGCAATCAGCATTTTACTATGCCATTGCCGAACAAGGGGTGAGCTAATCATGGTTTGGGGGAGATGGGATACTGAAGGAGCCGAGGAAAACTTTAGAGCCATATTCTAATTGGGTCTTGCCTCAAAATGGCTGCTTTTTAATGTTCCATGGGCTTTGGATGGGCTTAGAAAAATGCAATGTATGCTCTTTTTGTTTGTCGCCAGTAAGCTGAAAGCGTAAGGCACTTGTGGGAGAGTCAAGGACAATGGGAGACAATATTGTTCGATGGAGCAGAAAGGACCGTTAACAGAAATAAATGTTTCAAAAGTTGAATCGGTTGGTGGCAAAGACTAGAGGGTCTGTATTAACAGTAAGTAGAGGGATGTGAGAGGTAGCGGTAGAGCTTATAGCAGGGGTCTCCAACCTTTTCCTCAGGACAGATGTGACAGTGAGCTACTCCTTTAGACGTAATGGTGTGCTTAAATGTTGTTTTATTTTCTATTTGAGGACATTTTGACATTCTTAGAACAAGATTTTCACATAGAACAACCAGCTATATCCTTATATCATCATGCAAAGCATAGCAATAATATTACTTGGTCCATTGGAAAATCTTTTAAAAAAAAGTTGTCTTATACCCATAAAACAATCTTTTATTTTTCATTTGTGCACAGAGGTAGTAAAGTAGGCATTTACAATAGTTGAAATCATGTGACTCCTCTTATCCTTTGCAGAGCTACGGAGGTGGCGAGCTACAGGTGGCTCCTGTGCTATAGATTGGACACCCGTGGCTTATAGTTAGAATTCTGTTGTCAAGAAATCAGATGCCCTTAATTATAAAAGGCATTTAGCATGATAATATAGTTCAAGGGTCGCTTGGGAGCCACCAATACCCTCCCCTTTCCAAGTAATATTCAGATACAATATTGTGTAAATGCAATCAATAACTTATAATTGTTTCATGTTTCAAATAATGAGGTCTTCTAAGCACAGTAGGATTTTCTTTTTTTCCTGCAAGTGATGAATTGATTATCTAATTATATTTTTATGTTCGGTAATTTGAAATGTTAAAACACAGATTCATATTAAGATACAAAAATGTATATGGGGAAAAAGGTTGAAGACCCCTCATTTATTGCATGTATTAATCAATGAATGGGGGACGCACTTACATGATAAATAGTTTCACTATCATTTCATATTTTGAGCCAGACATTACCATATAACACAGACTATGCCGGTTGTAGTTCCATTTTCATATTTTTGTTTACATTTGAAATCCAACTTGTGAGACTTGTCCAACTTTTGTTTCTGTCAGTTCAAATCTACAGTGCAGCCCATTTTTCTACGTTGTAGCAAAGCTCTTCAGAGAATAAATCTTCACTCGATGGTCTACTACATTATTTACGTGAGAAATATAAACTTTTGGTCCGAAGCTGATAAAAAGTGGGATGTCTTGTGTTGCTTTGTTTTGCAGTATTTTTTTGTTGAAAGAAATAACAGTGCATTAGAAATGAACTTGACTCGGCATACCCTTGGCGGCAGACAAACAAAAAACAGCCCTGTGAAAGATAAAATCTAAAAATAAATGAACTGATAATACAATTAATTTGCACCTAGAGACAGAATACTGATAAATAAGATGAGGTAGCCTGGTGAGAAATTCAAAACAAAGTTAGCACTGATTCTAAACTTTGAGATGCAAAACTTTGAGAACAACAAATCTAATAAACAATGGATTTGCAAACTAGATTAGATTGAATATCCATCCATACATTTTGAGTAGAGACACCCAGACTTCCTTCTCCACACACACAATCCCAAGGTGTTCCTAGGCCATGTCCTGGGTCTACTCACGGTGGGACACCCGAAACAAATACCTGAGCCACCTCAACTGGCTCCTCTCATTGTGGAGATGCAGCAGCTCTATTCCAAGCTCCTCCAGTGTGACTAAGCTCTTAGGGTTAGGGGTTCTGTAAAACCCATAAACACTGTTCCAATTTCACTTTATTGCACATTTGCAAGTGTGTCTTCATAAAGCTTGTGTCTGGCAACCTATACTGAGCAGATGGCGTGTTTTCGCCGCCACATGGTTCTTAAAGACGACTTTTGATCTGCAAATGTAGACCCCCTCATCAACACATACATATTTTATCGCAGTGTCAGCAAAAGATTTTCTGGGTTTGAAAATAATGATTGATGAAAATGGGTGCCATGGAATATCATTTAATGTGAGATCTATCTCATAGTTTGATAGTTTACCCCCATATGTAACTTCTTTAACTTAAATATTTGTAAGGCCTTTTATGACATGGATCTGCACAGACTCACTTGATTGACACTCCTTCTGGTCCTGTTTGTTTCAATGGAAGTGGCATCAGACTTTACATACTGTTGCTTTTAACAGTAGAATTGCGTGACCCGCAGTGAGGAAAAGTGGTGTCCAAAATAGACGAGTCCACAAAATAGTGTGCATAATGAATGAGTTTAGTGTAATAGGACACTGCTATATTCTTGCTTACACTTTATACCGTACATAATTAGACCACACCCTGCTGTCTTCATCTTATTGGAAAACAGGTTATCTATTAAATACTTGAACCCTGTGAGTCACTATTTGATACTTTGGGATGAAAATGGATTGGCTTTTTACTCTACTGTCTGAAGAAGCTGATCTAAAGATGTGACAAAGGCTCATGTGATAAACTGCTCCCAAATCTGTTTGAGAGCAAAAAACATGGACTGTCCATTTATTTCAACTAACTTTCATAAACTAACCACCAGAATTTGGGCCAGTCATTGTCAAATTGTCAAAACAGTTTAATAGTATCTCATATGCACATATTGTACCATTTCTGTTTTGACACAGACTGTGTAATTGCTAATATCAGCTTTCAATCAAACTAACCAAAACTTCAAACACAGAGATTATTTTGAAGCAATTAATTAGCCCTGACTGTCCGGGCTAATACAAAGAGACAGGGGTTGTGCAATGTTGTGTATCTCTGATCAGTTTATAACTTTCAAAACTACATTGACTGCAACTTGTCATCAGTTTTATTCCACAGCATCATCAGAACCCAGACTACATCCTTCCAGTTACATCTCTATACTCCTGCCGCCGACATTTAAGGGCCTACCGCCAAAGATGATTATGCTAATACGTAATGCCTATGTAAACCAGTCAAAGACAAGGTCACATCGAGAGATTATTAAAATGCTGTGTGGATGTGCAGACGACTGGCCAGGAATTCCAACTCCTAGTCTCCCAGCAGCTGCATATGTATGGGGGAACATTCATTATTCATGCTGGGAGCCAGTTCCAATGTGCTGAAGTAGTGGGGTTTTTCAGGGAGAAGATGGCGAGGAGGAAAGTGGAGTGAGATGTCTCTACACTTCAGATTCGTTTTTCATTATTTCGCTCTAGAACTATGCTGTGAATTTGGTCCAAGAAATTTAACTGTAAATATTTTTAATTACAAAATCTAAGTGAAAAAAAAAACAAATAAGTCCACAATGTTTATGTAGTGCCAATCCAATAGCAATTCCTTTTCTGTAACATGTAACTCAGGGGCTAAAAACCATGATTATACCTCACCAGAAATATTGCTATTAGAGTTTCATTAACCATTGGGGGATGGCTTGCACCCCCAATGGGTTAAGTGAAAGCCATCGAAGGGCTTCATAATTACAAAAATAAGGACTGTTGCGCTGATGGGTAATAAAAGAGTTTCACCAATCAATGAAGATGTATTTGAAGCCAAAAAAACTCAACATTTGCACACAAAGGAAAAGAGTGGCTCAGTGCACACATGTTCATGAACATTTTTGAATCATAAAAAAACATAATTCACTGTGGCCAGACATGGTAAGTGCTTCAGCCTGAGAAGTGTTTTGGTAATTAGCTTGCACCAGATGTCTAGCCTCGAAGTAATTAAGTGACTTGTTTGGGGCACTAGTGGGTTTTAAGCTGCTAAATAATGCACTGGCTGGAAATGGTCAAGAGGGCTCGCAGCTGTACTTACGATGTGCAGCATGATGTAGTCTCCCAGGCGCGGCGCGGAGTCAATGCGCACTAGGATGCCGTCTTTAATGGTTGTGCTGAAGCCCACGGCGAGACGGTCTGTTCGCGTGCTGGGCCTCTCGTTGTTGGGCCATGTGTAGGTGATGAGGCCCCCGCCCTTTCCGAAGATGTAGGTGGTGCCAGCTGCAAGGAGAGCAGCAAGAAAACGGTTAGATCTGGAGTTGGAAAGTAATCTTTGAATGGTGTGTGGGTGTAGAAAGGTGTGTGCTACACAGAGGGCAACAACATACTGAAGCCATTGAAGAAGTTTATCAGCCGAAATGTGAAAAACACAAACGTCGCTGTATACAAAAACGTTATGGGAGCTGAGAGAACCATTAGGTTGAACTTGGCTTTTCAAGACACTCCTTACTTTAGTGCTGTAGTGCTTATAAGTGGCTGCCAATAATCTGGAGTCTTAAATAACTCATGTAATCACTACTGCTTTAGATTCAGTAAAGCGACTTGCAATTAATAGAAAAAAACTACTTTTACTGTCCTCTAAACCACAATTTACACCCAGCGACGTGCATAACATATTTTACAATAGAATACATTTATCCTGTCATTCGCACGGTGATAAGCCAGGACAGTTTATTTTGTTTCATGTGGATTGGCCACTGCATCCAGAGATGCTATTTGTTTACCAGCACCTTTTGGAAGAAATCAGACACTTTGTCCCACAAATGACCTTCCTGCTCTTAAATATAGTTTCTTTCATGGGAATAAAGCTTGGTATAAGCCCTCCATGCCACATGTATTATACATGAGATCAGCCAGCAAAGGCTGTCACAAGAGAGGGAAGATGGGGAAAAAGAAAATACAAATCTTAAAATATTTGTCCAGTCTAATTTATCACATTCTCAGTCTAGAAAAATGTCCCTTTTTGAATCCGTGTCAATAGCAATGCTTGCCAGAGTTTAAAAAAAGCTATTACATCAACTTGTATGGAAATTCAAGTCAGCTTACGGTTTCTGATTGGATCAAATTAGGCTGCGAGCAATTCTTTCAAATGTGCAATTCTTTTTGCATATCTGCAAAAAAAATCATTGTAATAGGGTCAGGTTCAGATTGTGAATATTCCCCCAGGTGAAATGAAAACAGAGAACCCAGCAGCTGCTTATCGTCTGTATTTATATAAGCATCGAAAATCCAGAGATCAAAGGCATTAGACCTCCAGCAGACATTCATCAGAGGTAAAGAGCGATCAATAGAAGAGACAACACTGATTTTGAGGCCAAAGGAAAGTGGAAAATGCTCAGCTCACAGGGGAGAGCCAATGAAGTCTGAGCACTGATGTATTCAATTCTAAGTATAGGTTCCTATCACTTCAATAGAGTCGCCAGGACACCTGCTTGGCCCAGGAATGGAGCTGAGGGATATATACTTTTCAAACCTTTTTTTTTCTTTTTCATAAAGCTTGCACCAATACACCGTTTTTGAACTTGTAGAACAAGTTAAGACTGTTCAGAAGAATATTCCATTGGATGACAAGGGAGCGCTTAAAATATACTATTCTGGGTAATATTGAATGATCTTGAAACAATAAAAAATAATAATAAACTAATTGGAACCATGATACTGTAAACACTTAGAACATAACTTTTACTCCTAAAAAGTGGTGACATTCAAGAAAGGCCAACATTTCAATTGTGATCTTTCAATGTTTAACACAGCCCTATTATGACTACTACTGCCAATGGTAGCAATAACATCACAAATGACAACCCCTTAATACCACTTCGACCACTTCATTGATTGTTTTGCTTAACTGCATCAGAGGAATCTTTCCATTACTTCCGGCTTGTATTGCTCTGGACTCCTCTCCCTTTCTTTTGCAGTCACCTGAACATCTGCTTGGCCTGGTGATGGGTGGCCAGCTGTCTTTGTGTTTCGCCTCTGAAGCGGCCAACAATCTGCTCTGTGGTCCGTAATACCCTGGAGACTGCACGGAGCATATGGGAGAAGTGATGGAGGGATCCTGTCCGCTGTGTCTGTGTGCCTGCTAGGGAGGGCTGCATAAACAGGTTGATTTTTTTTTCTTTATAAAGTCCTGCTGTCAGCAATGCAGGCCACCGACTAAGGTCGCTCCTGTCACATACAAAGTATCCTAACAAATGGAGCATCGCTAGACACCAACAATACACCTAACTAATGAGTGGAGGTGGCTAGTTGAGCACAGGCTACTTTTAGACCATGTTTCTGGCTAGCTTTGTCGATGATGTTTACTTGCCAGGATTGTTCTTAAGTTGTACAAGAAATCAATGTTTGTCTAATGGTAATTCATTGGAACTTAACGGTAACTACTGTGTTTTGTTTCTATTTTTATATTTAAATAATACTTATTATGCATTACATTTGACTCTTAAACGTGATCATGAATCTATTTAAATTTTAGACATAATTTTACATGTATAAATAAAAAAGGAGGGCCTCAAAATACAATTACCCACTTCTGTCCTCAGACGCAAGTGTTTATCTCCTGCCGATGTCTCAATGTAGATTCAATACTTCAAGTCATAAAAAGGCTCATGTTAGCATAAGGTGCCAGATTTGAGGAAAACGGGGTGGAGGAATGTTTTTGTGTATCCTGATATTCGAGTGGATGGAGCTTTGACTACTCCAATATGTTTTTTGATGAGCCAATGGAAAGGGGTTTGGTTGTGTACGCCAAAAAGCATAGCTATCACTATGTGCCAACATGTCTAAATCACTATACTGCTTAGACTAAAGAAGGCAAACAAACACAGTCGCTCACTGAAACATCTTTTCAGTTTAAACCTTCCAATGGTGACAGTTTTCTGTATATGTCCTGAAACACCATATAAGCACTGTCCAAGCATTAAGCATAGATGTGATCCATCAGTCTACTGTGCACATACTCTAAGAATGTCTGATTTTCCTTGTATTTAGATTAATGCAGGGAACCATGTTGTATCATTGTTAAATGCTCAAAAATGACATTGCATGGTATGTGTGCTACGGCCCTTAAGCAGCAAAGTAGCAGCTTTTCCACATACGCTTCAGAATCCAGACACATTCATTGCTTCCCATAAATGTTTCTCTTAATTATTCCTACATTGTTTTCTTTTATGTCTTACTGTTATTGATTTTAGTGATCCTCTCTCTTATCTCATATCTGAAAAAAGGGAAATCAATATGGTTGTTTCTGGAGAAAATATTTTAAGCTACATAATGAAAAATTCTATGATAATTAGTATTGCCAGTTGGAAGGAGTTGTACTGAGTGTTATACATAGAAGAATTCATTCACAATTCAGCTCATCATGTTCTGTATTAATAAAACATTTCAATCATGGAACTATGTGGGGAAACGCTTTTCTGCATACCTGTAAGAACTCTCACAATATACGTCAATCCACTCGCAGTGCAGTCTTCGGCTATTCTTGCATGAAGCTTTTGAATTTTGCATCATCTTCCTTCTGCCTCCAAACCCTACTTCCCTCAGTCTCAACATTCTTGAAGATTGTGCTGCCCTCAAGCCAGGCTTGATCTCGCCCCGTCTCTACTCCTCAAAGTCCACTCTACCAAAACAAGCAAACTTTGGATTTCCGGAAAAGTTAAACAACCTCACCCAAGACGTATTTAGCCTTTTCGCCTCTTTTGTCACTTACGGTGATGAGCGGCAAACACACATGCACTCCAGGAAGCCAATTATCACATGAGGAAATTTACTTAGTGCTTCAATTAGACAATGTTCGCTCGCAGTTCTGGCCTCTCACACAGCAGACAGCCTAGCGCAAATGCACATAGTGAAGCTGGCGCAGTCCAAAAGCGTGCGAAAGCCCGACCCATCGCATACACCAATGGCCAATGTTTTAGCGCTTTCAACAGCACAAGTGGGTGATTGTCGAAAGTACAGGGAAGACACTGAGAACCCGTCAGAACAGACAGAATGTGCCAGTGACGATGTGAAGCAACATGTTTCGTTAATTCCACTCAATCATGTATTTTAACATATGGCGAGCCAAATGCAAATATTCAGCTGCTAAATGTGACAAGTTTCAGTTGGGTTGCTGGCATATCCAGTTCGTTACATTAATATGATACATATGGCAGACTAAAAGAGCTCCAATGCAATTGTCACAAAAGGTGTATAGGAAACTGTACATTATTTGAACCTTGCTTGACTATTGAGGCCCTTCTATTTTGACATACATGTTTAAATGCAGAATAAACAGTTATGCCTCTTCCAGGTTTGTCGGATTGGTTCTTATATTTGGGATAAAAAAGGACTATATACCTACTGTAAAATCATGTGATTCTGGCTGGTCAGGCAAATTTTAACCCAAATAATCATGTGACTATTCTTTATTCAAAGAGAACATTAAAAAGACAAAAGTCATACAAAGTGCTTTACAAAGTGGTGTGATAACCATTCACTCAAAACACAGTGCCAAACACCTAGTGCCCATATCCTTCGACCACCACACAATTGTAAATGTTTTTAGTGGCAGCGGAAAACTACTGATACATGGCGAGGACATGCAAACTCCAGACAGTTTTCTTGCTGTGAAGCATATGCGCCAACTTCTACCCAACCGTGCTGCCCCATCGTGTTACTTTGTTACATCTTTATGCCACAAAGGTCAATACAAATTTGAAGGAAGGGCAAGGAAGGAAACACTTATCTATATGGATGCATGACTCAGGCGTCCTGCAATTGGTTATAAGATGTTTTATTTGAGGTTCTGAGAACAAATGCGCCCAAGCCTGGTGAGATCAAATGTAGGAAGATCTGGCTGGTCAGGAAATTAAATGGCATCTATTCTATCTTTCATTAACACACAGTATCATATGCCTAATTATAATAATTCAGAGTATTTCTCTGAGGCAGCTTTCACAGATTTCCCTAATGCCATATTTCCTATTCTTAAATCTTGTTTATTGTTGGCTTTATGCTCCATTGAATCAGTTCAGTGTTTGTCAACTGCTGGCCCTGTAAACACTATTTGAACATACATCTGTTTCATAGCGGCGGAGTCCTGGTGAAAAGCCAACTCGAGGGGAAATATCATCAAAGGAATCAAATCTACAAACAGATTACTGCACAAGATGTTATTTCAGCGGATCAGAGAGGGCTTTCATCTCAATCTCACTATAATGCAATCTCCGTGTGGCCACCGGGCATTGGAGTGCGGCCATTTAAAATCTAATTGTAGCATAAAGCTAAGCTATTGATCTGCAAAAGGGACCAGAAAGAAATATTTTCAACATTGATGTAAATAGTTAAGGATCAGAAGCTTAAACTCGAGAAAAACATACATTATGTGGTGGTGTGGACAGAAAAGACTAGTTCCTAAGGAATACATGGACTGAGCAAAAATATATGTAAACAATTAAAGATGCCCAAGACTGACCCCAATCGCTCCTCACTCCAACTCGCGTCTCAGTTCCGTTCCGTATCCTGTTCCTCCTTCGCAAGCAAGGAATTATCACTCAATTTCAAAACTAGCGTTTGTATGACAGCTTCCAGCTTTCTGCAGTCCAATATGGCGGCACAACTACCAGTCACTTTTAATTGTGGGTACTGTGATGTTACACGCACATTGTCTTTAGAGTACCAGAATAGGTATCTGTGCCTTTATCAAAATAATGCAGGATGCTGATGTTTCTGCAAAAGGTTTAGAGTAAAATCATATTATATTACATGAATCACTCAATGGCATTTATGAATATTATTTGAATGGCTTCTTTTTTTCTCACAGAACACTTATAGAAAACATGCAATTGACCCATGTACTATATATGCCAGTAAATCAGCTCTAACGACTGTACATTTTCCTTTTGACCTGGAGAAAATCCAGCCTCAGTATTGTTGCACACTGAGATAGATATATCAGCAGTGTGGTCATGCATTTTTTTCTGCAGCACCTTTGTGATTTACTGCTGCCCTGCTCCGTTTAGAGACAAAGTGCGCTTGAGAAGACTGGGTCAGAGCCTTGGCCCCTATTTCAAAAAGGTCCCATGTGGTGTGGGAGAGCAGACACAAGGTCGACACACCTGTCTGCTGTCCACCATTCTGTCCTGTCCTTCAGAGCCTCACGCTGCTGCTGAAGAGGGCAGGAATAATAGAGGAGGAAGCAGTGTCAGCACCGTAATATGCGTTTCAAGGTGAGCTGGGTGGGTCTCAACAAGGTATTTCAAATTAAGAAGATCCTTTGTCCGTTTTGTTTTTCCTTAAATTGTCATGGTAAAAAAAACAAACAAAAAAATAGTATGTGCAACTATTGGTGATGAGCTGCTTCCTATCCTCTGGTTGATATATACAGAGTCGGTTCAGACTATTTTCACCGCTCTGGTTCAGAGCGGTGAAAATAGCGGTTCAGAGTAAACTCCTTTTGCAGATTGAAACGATTGGATCTGAGTTAACCGTGACGTATGCAGTGCGCCCGAGTCTGTTGTTAGCATTTAGCCTAGCCATCTCCTTTGGATTACTTTACTATCGCATTTTTCGCCATTGCCAAACTACAACCTGCCTGTTTGACGCAAACTCTTGACATCACCCACAACTAACTACAACACCTGCCTTCCACGCTCCCTGAATGGTCGGTCGAAATTCAACCGATTGTAATCGCTAACATAGGGACTAGACCCAGACGTTACATGCAGTGAAATGATGATTGAATGGCTGGCTAAGGCTAAGGCTAGAGCTACTTAGGACTAGCTGCAGTTTCCAGTGCATGCATAAGTAAAGAATTATGTCTCGCAGCTCGCCCGGGAATGCCCAGAGGAGCCTCAGGAAAGTCAGGGTATCTCTGCTCAAACTGCAACCTTTGCAACCAAGAAAGTGATAAAGCAGAAGAAAATGAAAGAAGCGTGTGTCACAACAGTTGTAGAGAGTTGGAGACTGGTGGCAGAGAGGTGACTGCTGTGTCCTTGTCACGGTTAAATTCCTCAAGAGGACAAGCTTCTTAATAAACAGCAGACTCTCAAGTGCTTAAATGCTTTACATCTTTTCCTCTTTGTGTTTACCCTCAGTTCATTACAGCTTTAGAAAAGCAGTTTCAGAAAATATGTCTGGCTGAACACTACATCTTTCCCCTGGAGAAAATAAACACATGGAGGCACAACAATGACAAGAGTAATACTCTGACATTGTTAACATCCTTGGTGCTATGGGTGCAGTGCAGTCCCAGTATCTGCAAACTTCTCTTGTCAGGTAATCTGTTTGTATCCAGGATCTCCACAATAACAATTCAACTGACCCAGGACACTGAGTGCATGGAAATGACATGAGTAAGATACAAAACGATAGTATTTACTTCAATTCAGGTCCAATAATATTTATTTTTGTAGTTCATTAATTCTTTTTCAGAGTCCGAGACTCCGAGTTCATATTTTATGTACAGCTTTTTATTAAGTGTCACTTAATTGATTAAGGCAGCTAAATGAGGATTCTGCAGTGAATAGAAAGAAATGAGTGAGTAGAATAACTTCCTCATTGTGTCCATCTTAAGTGTCTTTAAAGCAGATACATGATTTCACAGCTCAGTATCCTACAACTGGCCAACTTTGTATTGGTGTTTGTGTGAAGAACGGCCAGCTAATAATCCTCATTTAGAAGTGTAGTTGGTCAGCGCGATGTGAGAAAACACTTTTTTTTTTACATGATTGAGAAGGTAATTACAGTTTGTATCATTTTTCCTTATAAACCTCTGCTTCCTTTGCCGATGGCAGTCATTTCCACCACATCAAAACAGTGCTCGTCTTCTATGGCTGTCCCCTGGGGCGCCAGAGCTGCACACAACCCGTGAGATAACAAGGGAAAAGACTTAAAAGCACATAAACAAAGCTCAGGCAGTGTGGCTGGACGGATGTGGGGACAAATGACGCATATGAGCGTTTGTGGTGTAAGAGCTTAAACTGCGGTGGAGATCTCTAGTGGTAAAGTGACGAGTCCATAGGGGTAGGATAAGGGAACAAATATTCAAACTGTGTTTGCTAAGGGAATACATTACCTCATTCTTTACTATATAGCACACAGCTCTCATCTATCCTCATCTATGAATGAGGCTATAGTCAAGGAGTGTGTTTTTCTGTGTGTGTATGTGTGTGTAACTAAATGAACTGAACTAAATATTGACATTGAGATTCAGCCTCATAATGAAACTGTGAATAGGACACCTGAGCTCGAGCAAGGTTGTAGTCATGTATACCTCAAACAGAATACTGTAATATCAACAATTATTTTGATATATGCTTGCAACTTATAGATTACAGATTTCTATAGTCAGACAACCCCATGTAAACACCTTTGGCAATCATGGAACCAATTCTCAGAATGTTTAAGTCTATGTAACGTTCCTAAAACAACTAATTTATGAATACATTTGTTGAATCCAACTATTTATATAATTGGTTAGCTGCGATTAACTTTTTACAGCCCTGTATAGAAATGATTACATATTTACATGACATGATGAAGTTTACCATGGTTCATAGCTCAACTCAGGTTTTAGAATCTCTCTTTTAGCGGACCCCACATGTGACAGTCTCTCTAATTATTCCCAAAAATTTATTGTAATAAAACAGAATTGAATCATGAAAAATACTGCCCAAATCAAGTAAGTAATATCAAAAAAGAATTTCAACATGTCAGGAAGTTGAAGCTTAAACAGTGACTTCGTCTTAGATTTATTTACAGAATAATTCTGCCAAAGTTACACAAATGTATTTGTCTCATCTCCTGGAAGTCAACAGAATGGAAGCAATGATTGATGCAGAGCGGTGTGGTGTGAAAAGATGTGTGTGCGAGGAATACAGCCAGCCTTGAATGATTTACGCTGCCTTCCCTGCTATAATAAGCTGTAGCATTACGGTACTACAAGGCTTTGTGCTCCACAAAATCGAAAAGGCAAAAATGAGGACAGTGCATGAAGTGTTTGCAATTTACGGCAGACAGGAAGAAATGCATTAGAATACAACTGTGAGAAACAAGCACCTACTTAAGTTTAGAGGGTGGTTTTGTGGAATTTCATACAGTCGCACAGACAATTTCTAGTTTAATGAGAAAACAACAAGGCTCACAAATTTGAATCCGCGATGCAAAGAAAAAGGAGAAAAATAAGTAGTGCTTAGGTGATGTGGTTACGTAAGAAGCCAAGACTGAGGTGGCCAGATTGGACAGTTAAAATGGGAAAACAATTACAGCATTGTGCAGCTGTGTTTGGCTGGACAAAACAACTGAATCCAGTGTCTGTGTAGGTGTGCAACAAAAGGCAAATCCGTAGCTTTGTAGTAGTGAATGCAGGACACATCTTCAGAAGCTAGAATAATATAACAATTGTAAGCAAGAACATTAAAGTTACCAATCATGTAATTGTATTGTGCATCTGGAATAAGATAAGATAAGACAGAAGTGATCTCACAATGGAGAAATGTACAATCCTTTTATGACACAAACCCAGCATGTACCAAAATGCTTGAATTATACAATATAATCCTAAAGGTCTGATTTAAAGTTTGGATAAAACGGCTATTGTTAATACATTACTCATATAGTGGCAACAGATACAAATGTATTGTAATAAAATCCATGTAACTCGTCATCTGTTCTCAAAACATGTCAGTTCTGTCACAAGTTTTCACATGCATTTATTTTTGGCCCCAGTCGCATTGTTAGATCATATTTTTCAAGAATAAAAGGGATAAAGTTATCCGTCCAAAGCATCAAATAGTGACTCACAGTATGCAAACTAATTCTAATAAGAAGAATACACTGCGTATGTTGTTGCCTGATTTATTCACAAAATAGTATTGTAAGACTATTTATAGCACTACATTTAAAACTAGCATACTCTTGAACACTTCACAATGACGTAAAAAAAAAAAAAACACACATATGCTGACACTTTATCTTACTTCTCATCACTACAACAGGAAAAATCTACACAAGATCAGACAAAGCAGATCTACTCTGTGATGGCCATTATCAGCAGCAAAAGCCGTCTGAGTGACTTCCTGGTCCATGTAAGGTGAAGAAGAACAAAATTTTTCTCTCATTACTGCTAGGTCACTGACAGTCCGTGTTGAAAGCAAGACTTACGTATACGAGCAGATTTAAATGTGTTTTTGCCCCTTTAGAGATGTCACTGTCTATTCTCTCCAGGGAAAAAAATAGGAGCGAGAAAAACAGAAAGCAGGTGTAGAGATGATTTGACCGAACTATACTGTACTCCAGGCTACAAAGAAGACCTGTCGACCAGCTTTAATGCACTTCGCAAACCACCATCCAAACCTTCAGAAAGAGGAGCGAGACGGAGAGGGGAGATGAAAGGGGACAGAGGTATAGGTATAGGAGGTCTTTGACGGAGGACGATTTCAAGTTACATATGCAAGAGGCGAACGGAGGAGAGATTGGTTCAATATAGAATGTTTGATGGTATGAAGGCCTTGAAGTAAGTATCCAGATGGTTAGGATTGCAATGAAGTCTGTGTCTACAGTCTGTGGCAGAAATAATTAAGGTAGGCAAGGCAAGGCAAGTTTATTTGTATAGCACAATTCATACACAAGGCAATTCAAAGTGCTGAACAAAATAAAATCATAAATAATCACAGAATATTATAATCTTTGTATAAATAAAGATTACTTCCTTACTTACTTATTAAAAAAGAAAGATACAAATATAAAATCCCTGGATCTGCTTAATCTTTACTCTTTGTCATATTTTATTTTGATAATTTTGTGATTACCATCATGCTGAAAGGGGGGTTGTACCAATGTACCCAGGTGTATATTTTATTTTATTTCACAAACATCCAAAGCAGTAGCAGTGGTGAATTAACAAAACAATCTATCAGAAACCAAAATATAAAAAGCATGGTCAAAATTATAATATAAGAGATGATGATTTAATTTAGTAGTATCGATTAGCATGAATAAATACATGAAATAATGAACACAAAAATAGAAAAAAAAATGGAGAATAGCACATTTTAAAATTCAACAATTCAATAAAAAGGGACAATTTCATAAAATGTATTGAACAAATAAACCAGACATCATTTAAAATTCTTATAATTTTAGCTCATTAACCTAATTAGAGAAAAGCTTTGACACAAGATGAAGAAACAACACACTTACACTTTATTATAGCTCATGATTAATTGGATCTGTTGCCTAACAATAGAAATGTGCACCATGAGTGTAGGTGGGTGTAAGTCCACCCACTTAAATAGTCAGGGTGAAACAACAAACGTTCACCCAGAATGCTTGTTGTCTCATGATATTACTTGATAATAGGTTATGTAATACTATAGGAGAGGTATGATTCCACTAAGTATGACAGCAAAATCTTGACCCGTTTGTTGAAGCACAGTCTCAAGTTCTTTCAAATACATAAGGTTTTGCGTCTTTCCCACTTCATCAGTGAGAGGGAGAGATAAGTCAAGTAGCTTATAACTAACTTTGTCATTCACGCAATTGTATGTATAAGGCAACATTTTGCTCAAAACAGCAGCCTCCTACCCGACCTGAGCAGGAGGATGCAGTTGTCTAACTGGACTGAGTTTCTCACAGCCGCCAGATCAACAGAAGTGTCACTGTAGCTGAAGCTCCTTTCTCAAGACTCGCTTCGGCAGCCTCTCAATATGACTGCTGACGTTCATGTGACCAAGTGACGTGATGACGTATATCATGCACATCACAGCGCACAGTGAAAAGAGATTTTGTTTATTTTATTTTATATTTACGCATTTTAGATCTAAACAAATATGTTTTTATTAATTTTTTTACCCGGGTTAGGGTTACATTCGGTCCTTCAAAAAAAAATAATACATTAAATCGGCATTGACTTCAAAACACTCTCCTCCAATGCGAGCAGAATTTCTGACGACATCGACTTGTGAGAGGAACCATTGGCGGCAGCTCAAGGTAAGTGCAAGCAGATAAAGCTGAACAATTATATTTGGGAAGTCCACACAAAAGCTTAAAAACCTGGGGCTGGTACATTGGGGGGAAATTATTATTCTGTCAGAGTTGATACTCACACCGCCCAAAGTGAAATTAGGACATGATGTTTCCGTGCCATCATTCATTATGCATGATGCACACTTCACTTCAGAGAGAAGACCACACCAAGCCCGGCTGCGGATTAGGTAAAGAAGATCTCTTAAAGAATATGGGAATCCAAGATGGCTCAGAGTGGAAACGGCGCTATAATTGAATCTTCCCTAGAGGATGGAGCTGCTTTGCCAGGGATTAGCAAAGAACCCAACACTATTTCCCCTATTTTTTTGCAAGATAGAAAACCCCCAAATGCAGACAGACACAATACACAATACAGGCCTTCGGAACAAATCTCCTCTGATTTGTTCCGAAGGCCTCAGTGACTCATATCGTAGTGCCCTCAACAAACTTTATTGGAATGCAAGCAGTGTGAAAAAGTTAGAATTTTTCCATAACGACATAGTCTGGTCTGACGTAGCTAGGTCCTTGTTCTATCATGACTTTTACAATTGACAGTGCAGACTCTGGTTAGACCTTTCTTATAGTAGTGATACTTTGAATTGGAAGTCCTTAAGGATGCACTAATGTCAATAAATGCCATATGAAATGTCAACATGATTATAGTCATGGTATGGTGCTGTTCTGTATCATTTATTGGGAAACCTTTGTGTACCCCTGAAAAAATTGAATTCTTATACGGCGTGTTTCTCGGCCACTCAATAGAATGATGAACACAACATGTTGACCCGCCCGGGTAAATGAAAAGCCAGGAGCTTTCTTGTGAGGCAGATAGTGTTGCAAAGTTATTTTTCACATGTCAACAAACTCGAGCCGTAAATGGATTGTGCCAGCTTGGTCTGTTTGCCTCCGCACTTGTGTATAGAATGTAATAAGATGGACCCGACTGTATCTCGATGCTAGGTGTCAAATATTGAAAGATAATATATGCCGCTATATGAACAAGCTTTTCAACAGAGTGGACAAGCTGACGATATTATTTCACCTTCATGATCTCTACTTTGGGTTGTATCTGTCTTAGCTATTAGATTACACAATGGAAAATGTGAAGTTCAAAAAAAGCCTTTGATTTGCGCCCTGCCAACAAGATTTTATTTTATTTTCTAATATTACCGGTACTTGTTATTTATAAAAGACATTGAGATTCCCTGTCTCAGATGCCTATTCGTCAAAATATATGGATTAGAAAAGCAGACAATCGGATGTTAAAATGAATCATCATATTGAATAAAACCAAGGCTAATATTTCCTTTGATATCGACTTCTTGTTCTCAGCACAATACAGAAGCTATACAGTGTGTTGTGTTTGGGGAAAAACAATGTTTTTGGAGATCAAAATAAAACTACAAAAATTGCCCATTCACCTTTTTGCTCACAATGTGAGATCAGGCAGATGAGCTGGTGTTGGCATAGCAACTGAAGTTGAGGTCAAAGCTGAAATATAGAAAACTTCAGAGATACTCCTGCAGCACATACACAGTGTTGTTTTGCTTTGTTTAAACTTATTCCTAAGATTTGCTTTTTGAGTAAGGACAAAAGTGAACATGCAATGATTCAAAAGCAAGATCAAAGTCTTACATTTCTTAATAGAAAACACAATTACAAGATAATATATGGCTAAACACAACCATGTACAAGTAAAAACAAAAGTTGTTGATTTAAAGGATATCCAAAAAAATTGCCAAAACAATTACTGTGTTACAGGTTGGGAACACCTACAAAAACTTTATTATTGAACATAGAAGAAGAAGGTCCTTTATCTGTCCCACAATGGGTACATTTCAGTTTTACGCATACACATCTACATCTACATATACTGTACATATACACATCAAGGCAAGAAGCGAACATCAGTTCCGCGCTCCTTAGAGGCAAAGTGGGTTAAGTGTCTTGCCCAAGGACACTACGTGGTGGGCTCAAACCCACGAGTTTCGGGCTCAAAGGCCAATGCTCTACCAACTGAGCTACTGTAGACAAAATATTATCTCTATATGTCACCAAAAGTAATCTTCCTTCATCTAACATCCAGTTGATTTGATACATTGCGCAGGCATTTTTAAGTATACATTTCAAACCCAGTGTATGTAAGATGTATGTAATTTAAACTTTTTTTTTACTTTTACAATTCTGTACATCAAGTTTTCCGTACACCTTATTTGAAATAGAAACACATCCGTCAATGACAGAATTCATGAAGTGATTGCTTTCGACAGGTGTTTCTTATTTCAGCAGGGTAAAGGTGGCCTACCCACACATTGTCACATGCTAAGTGATACACTTTGATACTGGCTTATGAAGGCAATCAACTCTATACAGCTCCATTGGCAAAGGAAATCAGGATCCATCGGACATGCTGCTGCTGTGTGCTACTGTTATTTCATGGAGCTGAAAGGCAGTTGTTGATTTAAAGGAAAAAGATCGCTCTCTAATGAAAGCTTGAAGGAATCAATGAAAAAACTACTCTGTACAAGCCAAATAGCACTGGAATGATGTTTAGAGCACAGGGTTAGAAAAAGCATAATACGGCTTAAGACTCATCTCTCACTCAACTGCATAGACAAATATTGAACTATATACTGCAGTGAAGAATGTGTGTACAGCTATTATGCTAACAATCTTCAGGGCTAGTATTTAAATAAACAAACAAACCCTGCAATTTGAATATAACTTCAACCAAAATACAACAGAGTAAATTACACAGGGAGAAAGACAGAGAGAATACTAATACATGTTGTGATCAGGAGTTTTTGAGAAATTAAATGAAACAGTCAATGGATAGGAAACGGTTTGGCAGAGCTAGTGAATGTCCCAACTCTTGGCCGTTGATATTGAAGCGGTAGTTGCTGTTTTCCAATTCCCTCTGGTGGTTTGACCTCAACCCTCCATTGAATGTGTCAAGACTATAATTAATGCCCCCCTCTCTGTAAATCTTTTCTTCGCGGACTCCTCTTCGTTTACGTCATTGACTCGGTGAACTGGAGTGGGTCACGCTGCAGTTTCTCTATACCGCTGCATCCAAGGACATTCAGCTTGAGACAAAACAGCAGAGACTGGGGCCATGGGGAGAATATTTGGCGGCAGACTGGGCTACAATCCATCTCCTTTTAGTGATTTTGCCAAAGTCAGAGAGAAAGGAGAGAGAGGTCAGTCTTAAGCCACCTCCGCTCTTATCTATTTTCAATCCTTTATCAAACAGAGGCGAATGGCTTTAGGGAAAGGGCTAGGAGACTTTGCCTGAAAGCAGATAGCTGTTTAAAGGAGCGAGAGCTTTAATCGATAAAGTGCGGAAAGAAGGGACAAGCGCGTGGTCCAAAGGGTTCCGCTTGGATGATAAAATTAACAAATCCCTTATGGAGCACTACAAATTGGTGACAGGTAAAGGGCAATACAAAGACATGGTTTTAAATAGGTATGGACATAGGGCCTAAGGTTAGCTTTTTGGGGCAGCCATTTCTCTCAAAATGTATAATAAATTTGTCTGATGTGAATGTTGTATTTGTTCCGATAATGACAGACACATCCTAAAACAAGTCCAATATATCACTCTGGTGTAATCTTGACCCGTGTTCAAAGCTACAGGTATCAGAGAGTGACGAATAAAGGATCTCTTACCTAATCACTTATCTTAAAAGAAGCACAGACGTTTCCATATACCAACCAATTATGTCTTACCATGAGATTGAGCAAATCTTACAACAACTTTAGAAAGTGGTATATTCTCTTAATGAAAGTTTATCTAATTTAAAAATGGGTTGAACACGGTGGATTGAAAATGGTGGAGCCCTGACATTGTATAGGACAGAAGACTACAATCTACAATCAATAACAGATAAAACATTTAAGTTCATGTAGCAATTCTGCTCTTTTGGCATCTAAAGGGCTAAATTACTCAAAAGTAATACAATGTTGAGTTGAATTGTTCCTCTTTGGAACATATTTTCTCCGGGTTGTGGACGCGGGACTGTACCATAGACATACGCTGGACTCGGGAGAATACAAATAGTCAAATAATTAACTACAAACATTAAACAGTGGTAATCAAACACTTTACTAGTGCACGTATTCAGTACTCTGATGAGGACATGTAACCTGAACTAAAGAAGCCAAACATTATTCCCATTCTTTATTTGTAACCTGGGCGGCTGTTGGGAGTTTAACACTGTATGATAAACCGCAGCAAAGGCTTATAGCAGAGAATTGCCTAGAGTGAGGTTGAGAAGACCCAAGGGAAGTGTGCGGGGCAGCGGCACAGAACTGGCCTCTCCATGTGTCTTCCACTTGGCCTAATTAAGCTCCATCCACAAAAAGCTCCCTGGGATTGTTGATGCCGCTTGTAGCTGTGGACTGACCAGCAAATGTCAAAGTACGAAGAACAAATCTTGCAGTGATTAGTTGGCCCCGTTTGAACCGTGACCCCCATCTGTAGTTCAGGGAATTCTCAAGAAATCATGTGTTTCGGAGGAGTGCTGAGATGATTAGAACGATATCATGTCAGAAAGAAGCACAATGTAATCTGGAGGGATTTTAGGTTACTCAAGGCCAGTGAAGCTCCCGCCATACTAATGTCTTGATCATTACATGGCAGACTTTAAAACTAAAATTGACCATAATGGTAGCCAGATACATATTCTTTCTCCGAGGCTGAAAGAAAGCTATACAAAAGATAATTGGGTCTTCACAAAATTGCTACTCGGAACAGCGACAAAATTGAAATGGCTTCGCAGTTGAGGGATTTCAGGTAAGAACAACATAATCATAATTTGGACGCATACAAATTGTTAGCATTGTTGGTAAAAAAAAACGCAGAACCTTAGGGTTAGGGTTATATATCTTGTTTAAGATAAATATGCATTTCCCATTCAAATACAAATTCACTTTATGTTGGCCATTTCAGGAACCAAAGAGTTTCCATATTGCTGTACAGGAGTAGGCAGTACAAAAAAACCCGACTAGAATCTTAACCCAAATGGCTGAGGGAGTCAAAATATCTACTTTTAAGCTTGCTTGGAACTCAAATATGCCTCTTTGAGGTATCCCACCAGATTGTAGGTAGCCTGGCTCTCGCCAGACCCTTGTAGTTCCGCCATGCTCCACCAGAGGCGTCTGTCTGAACTACATGGGTCTGGGATCGAGGCCATAGCAAACTCCTTCAACAGATTATTTTTTAATCGACCAATCAGGATCGCCGGTGTTACGTGGGGTTTGCACCGCCTTCTCAAGCTTGTCTCACGCAGCAGCGAAAGCAATCCAAGATGGCGGACATGAAGTCCGCAATTTAAAAAAAAAGTTTAATTACGAATGAATTAAGACACGGATGTCACTTTTAATGCAATATGAGGCGAGATGTTGATGGTTCCATGTTATATGTGTGTTTTAAGAGTCAAATGTTGATAAGCACTGGTTTAGGTGTTCCTGTTTACAACACTATGCAGCAGGGTTGCCAGGTTGGGTGGTTTCCCCGCATACTTTTCTTCAAGAGACTTGTAGGTAATAAATAAACAGAAAGACAATAAACAGAATTCTGATAGGCCAAGTTGATTACATTAAGTTTTTAGCTAAAAAAATATTCTGGGTGGTTTTTTTTGGGCATTCTCGCTGGTTTTGGGCTGGAAAATCTTGCAGGCATTTGGCAACCCATGGGAGCCGTGTGCTTCGATATGACCGGTTGAAGGAAGGATCACATACAAGGATTTCTTTTAGAAGGCCCCGCCTTCTGAAATCCAACTGCTATGGAGGAGGCCCAGACACATGGTGAAGTGCAGCGAACTACATGGGTGTGGCGAGAGTCAGGCTAGATTTTAGGCACTTTTACCATCAAACTGCATCTCGGCCATTTGGTATGAAGTATACCAAAGAAGTATGATTTATAAAAAAAAATAAAAATAAAAAAAAGTTAAAGTTGAAGGCTTAAAACAATAACACTAGTAACGTCAATTGAATGTATCTATTATGTAACTCTGATTAACACATACAGCTACTGCTTTACAACTGTAACAACAGCTGCAAGAATTGGCATTGGCACAGATTTTGCTTAAGTGACAATGATTTAATGATATATTCAGTATCCCAGGAATTAAATCTCATAACAGTTGTCAAGAGCTCTATGAACTCTTAACAACTCTTGGAACTATGAACTATTTATTGGAACGTCAAAATAGTTGAAACAGTGCAGAGGATTAGTAAAGTCGAGACGTTTTGTAATATTGGGCCATCTACAATACGAGAGCGACATTGTTATGGTGTTGCAATTAATACGTAAATATTAATTTCACTGGTTCTAATGGGCTCATATTTGGACTGATTGCCCATTTGAAAAAATACTTTTTTTTAATGCACGTCAACAGTCCTGCCCATGCCCAGACCCAAGCCAGTGTTTATATCTCCATTATTCACCATTATTCTAGCCGTTTATTTTCTCTTTCTTCCTTTTTCAAACTTTCATTCATGTACCTCGCTCGGCTCTCCGTTTTTCCTTTGAAGATGTACTTAGGCGAACTGAGGAAAAAATTTAAAGCAAGTGACGATGGCTTTCAACAGCTCATGAAAGGCAAAAGAAATCTGCCACTCCGCCTGAGCCTGAACGGAAGGGGGAATTGTTGCTGCCGAGACAGGGACTGTGGGCAGAATTCTTCCACAAAGCTGCCTTCAATCCCTTTGCCCAAGCTGCTTGCGTATCTCCGCTCATATGGGCCACATGCAAATTAGAAAATTAAGGGAAACTGAAAAAAAAAATATTGAAAGACAGGGGGGTTTTAAACAGCACAGCCCTTAAGCCAAAACTATGAAAAATACCAGACAAAAACTGAGCAATTTTTGCGGCCAGTTTACACACATTATTTAAATATCTCCCTATTGATAGGTTGCAACCAAGTGACCAAAAGGGACGCCCCCCTTCGGTCACTTGGCAAAGGGCAGTAGGACAGGCAGTGATTTTGTCCTATTAGTTAGAAAGGGCCATGCGGGCCATTTGCTAGTATCACATTTAAAACTGTTTTTTCAATGCAGTGCGTGCCTTGTATTGTTTGAATGAGTCCATTTTTTTTTTTCAACAATGAGGAGCATGAAGCAGCTGTTATAGTGACGAGAGTGGAGCTTGTCACTCTGGGATCAACCGAACCACGTCCAAGATGACAGTTTAGATCAAAAATACAAAAAAAAGATTCTGAAAAAATGGACTGTCTACTTTCATCAGTAAAAATAATTTTGTTTCTAGCTTGTTTCGTTCCCCTGTAATCCCCAGTTGAGTAGAGTTTTACTGACATCACCAGTCTCAGACAAAAAGCTGAGAAAAAAGAGCCACCCGTTCAGGGCTCGGGCCTAACAAGTGCATCTTGTTACATATTAGATGCAATAGACGTCATACATATTAGATACAATAGACGTCTAGGAACATGAAAATGCGTCAATGGCACACAAAGTTACTATTTGCTTTGACGCATTTGTGCATCAATGGCACACAACAAATTAACAACATTTGAGGCAAAAAAAAAGATGGTTTATTGTCAGTTGGGCTGTAAATAATCAAAAGTTTGGACTTAAAGGAGCTATACCTATACAGTGGGGGCTACAATAAACGCAGCCGTCCTTGGGGCACAGAGCTGGAATACAACTTCAGACATTTCCGTGACGCAATTCTTCCGTTAATTTTTTGGCATTTTCATAAAAATCAACACCCGTGAGAGAAATACATTTTAGCAAAACAGAGACTCCATTAGTTCACCACTTGATGAGCATTTTGACACAGAATCAGTGATTATTTACATTGTTCTTTATGGGGACATTTACTTCCTGTCCCTCGGAGGACTTTCGCACCGCTAGGTGACGTCAGCTAAAACCCAGAAATAGGACAATGCACACAGCCGCAAAGAATAGATAATTTTTCACAGTCCAATGCTGAAATTGAGAAATTTATTCCACAGCCCTGGGGAGGGGAGCTCATTAAAACTTATTACTAAGGCTGTCATAGAAGCCACTAATAGGCACACAATCCGTTTCTGCTAATGGGGAAATGTGTTAATCCGCAGTGACTCGTAAACTTTAAATATGTCACAGGGAAAAAGCAAGGTGACAGTGATGGTTGAGTGAGGCATCAATCCACAACTTGAGCCAATGGGGTGAATATTCAGATTAGAGTTTCAGAGCAGAGTTTGCACAGAAATGAAGGGTGGTATTGCTATAGTTCATTGCTAGACAACAACAAAACAATATGGGAGCCATTTTGTAAGAATGTAGTTGGAATATGCCAAATATAAAACACAAAAAAAAAAACAACAACCATCAATTCTAATGATATCCACTGTTTAAAATGGATGGGTTGTAAAATATGTATTATTTAATATCAAACCTTGTGTATAATTAGATAAAGGCAGCATGTGTGGATGTGCATGTTCAGGATAATTTTATAAAACTCTTTCTGTTGGGTCAAACAACATGCATTTATAAAACAAAACAAAAAAGTTAGCTACTACGGCTTTAAATATTGTTTTGCCCAAATATCAGTAATTCTAGTTCATCTAGCACTGATGCTCGGTAAGCTTTAAACGAGTCAAATGTGAAAACCAAGGTGACAGTGTGGAATGAAAGCTTGTTCTCTTGAAGGAAAGACATCAATCCACAACCCAACAGGGCATCATGTAGCACTATCACACTCAGCCTATCACCATCTACTTCATTTTACTGCAGAGGAGGATATGAATACTAATGTTGAGAAATAGGCTCGAGGGAGGCATGAAAATACAGGCAACAAAAGCTATGGGACATATAGGTGAACTCTGTTACACTTTACACAAAGGAACAACGTAAATGTCGTTTTATCTTGTCGACTGAGCGGTAGCTTCAGTTGTGAGGGCAGGGGCAGAATAAAAAGGCATATGTTCACTAACAGTTACTGCGCTGCACTGCTAACCTTGAGCAATAGTGGGCAGCCTGTGTGGAATAATAATAATATTTAGAGGGTGATGTGAGAAAAATATGATACAATCACAGTGGTAGGGGTTGTGCTTTACAAAAAGAAGGTCCTGGGTTTTATGTTGTCAATTCATCTGAGTATCATATCATTATCATTATGACTTTTATTTTAAACTAATGAATGAAGGTGAGGGGACTATTAGACCATGGAACCAAATAACAATGTAATAGAATACTTGTTAAAGTAGTTCATTGCATATAGTTTGTATGTTATGGGTTCTACTATTTTAAGTATACCAGTAAACAAAATCAACAACAATCTGGTTTGGCAGTTCCTCTTGTGTCATCGCTCCAGCTGCACTGACAAATTGAGAATGAGGGTAGACATGGTGTGGGTCTGTTGGGTAGAGGACCCCTCCCTCCAATAGGTCCATAAAGCCTTGTCTTTTTAATACACTACACAGAACAGTTTCCAGACACAGAGGGGGCTACAGCTCTGAATGCACCACATGTTGTAAAAACAATGAAGATTACATTTATTATTGCGATGAACTGGATGGAACATAAATTGATAAGCATTGCTGATATTTTTGTTTGTTTGCATCAACAAGATAAAAATGATGATGGCAAAAATCAGGAATGTCATGTGAAATGTCATGACTGTCATGAGCCTTTTTTTTTTGTCTTTCTTGAATTATTTGTGCATGTTATTGTGTATTGTCAAACTGCTCAAATAAAAATACTACTACTACTAATACTATATTATTGATGTATTGTGTCATTTTTTATGCAAAAAATGAGCTCAGTATGTAAAATATTTAGTAATGAAACGAAGACTGCATGTTTTGGTCTGGTTTGTTTAAAAAAACGACTCTTTTTGTGAGGCATCTGCTAAATTCATCAAATAATAGGATAACTATTTAAAAATGGGTCAATTTCAGCTTATCAATGCAGGACAATTCCTAAGTGTTTTTGATTACATCGAGAAGGTGTAACGATTCAAACACATTTTGCTGCTAACACATAAAATATCAAAAATATAGATATTTTGTAGAACACTAATTATGTAATATACGGTAACTACAAAATGAACAAATGAGGTAATATGAAGGGATATTGACCTCCCAGTACTACTTCAAGAATATTTAAACACAGCCCCACCACTTCTCCATGTATTGAGATTTTAGCATAAACCTTGAGGTATGAGGGGCAGCGTAAAATAGTAATAATTGTGAACGTGACCTGTAGGCAAACCTCAGGCATGATCAAAAACATGACCAACATGGGCACCTCACTACAGCAGAGAACCAGTCTGAAAAAAAAAATCTCATTCTGCAGTTTTAGCCCTGCTCTGAAGTCAGCTCCTATCAAAGCATTTCATATCTGCAGTACTATCTGGAAACTCAAGCTTCTAAAGCCACCGCACTCCAGTCTAATCTCCGTGAAGCAGCTTGTGGATCTAGCCTGAGAGGACTGATGAGCTAAAGGGCAGGAGTGCGAGTCGCGAGGTTATGACCGGAGAGCAGGGTACTTCAGGTACAGTAAGCCAATGTACGCAGCGGAGCCGAGGGCCAAGCAGACAGGTCAAGAGAGGAGATCAGCCACCTCTGCTGGCTCTGGAAAGAAGGACTGTTGAAATGAAGCTGCAACAACACGCAGTCTCAAAGGGAGTGTAAAAGTGTTATGATATTTGTGGTGTATTTTCTCCATTATAGACTTTTGGTGATTGCAATGGGAGTAATATCAAATAATGTGTGAAAGCCAAAATAATGTAGAAATAAATCACAACAATAAAGATTTCACATTATTTTTCAGGGCTTTACTATTTGAACACCTGAAAAACACAGGGAAAACAATGGGACTGAGACGGATTTTTTTAAATAGAAGGTGCCGATTGTGACAAAAGTTGCACGTATTAGTGTGGGTGGATCTACAAACAACTGCAGATCTGTTTTTGATGGAGGCACATGGTTAAAAGCTCAAAACATTCAATTTTGTATATTATGTCTTTCTCCTATAAAGGGTAGTTTGAGCATTAAATAGTCAAGGAATGGTGCATAAAACACATGTTTCCTGCCGTCTTCAAGAGAAAGTAATTTCAAAAAGAAATCAGCAATATGCAAGAACAAGGATACGTGTTTCTGCCAAAAAAAGAGCTTATATAGATCTCCCAAACTGGCAAATCTGACATCAAACATGGCAACAAAGTGGAGGCATCAAAGGAGTCCCCGCAAGAATGTTACGAATTGTCAAATGTTACCTTGATCAATAAACTTTGATTGTGTTCCATCGGGTGCACTGGGAGCTTCCTGCCAGCAAGCTCCTCTCTGCTTTAACCATGCAACTTCACACGGCAAAAGTGTAGCACAGAGGAGGAGGCAAAAAACACCACCTTATCTGCATTTATTTCAAAAGGCATTGGTTTTGAAGAAGCACAGAATTAGCAGATAATTAGTTTCAAAATACTGACCATCATATTCAATTTAATTTAATTTCACAAGCATAAGATACTCTTTTGAACTGTGCTAGACTAGTATCTTCATCATTTTAAAGTTGATACCAGGGCTTGTTCATTATTAATCATCCCAAACACAAGTTATTAAAGTATGCATATAATAGGGGTTGATTTAGTTACCATATGCAGTATTTAAGCTTACTGTTTTAATGTGTCACAGATGTCCCTCCCTGTAACATACCAACAGTATTTACTAAACTTTACTAAATATCTTATTGGTTTCTGGTATCGATGTTCTTAATAAATAAATAATACATTGTTATTGTGCTGCTGCTGCTACATCCTTAGAAATTGTCCCCAGGCAAATATTTATGTAGTAGAATGCTGATTGCTTTGCTAATGGCTGGTATGGAACGGCTATTGTGGCAAGATGGAGGGTCAGCCAGGCGAGACATGTGATTTGTGTGTAACTAAGGCTGGCAGTGTCTGAGAGGTGTGCCATGAGAGCAAATTATGATACAAAATGTGGAGAAAAAGTGAAAAAATATTTGCACAGGTTGTTTTTAAAACGCAAGATTACCATTGTATACACCAAAATTACAATTATAAAAAACGGACATACTATGCTAAGCTATACTTTTGCATCTAATACAATATTTGCAGGCTTATCTGAAGGAGGTTGGACAATTGGATGAAGATTAATATTTCAAGATGTATAGACACTGCTATATTATATAACACGCCCTATATTATTATTGTCACACTCCCTTAGCCCCTGTGTGGCACACAACCTTTGAAGTTGCAGGCATTTCTATTTTTTTCCTGTATTTGGCTAAATTTAGAAAACTGGGGAAACAATGGTAAAGTTAAGTGACATATAAGTTTAAAAAGTACATAGGAATGTCATGTTTAAAGGGGACACTTGAAAAGATCAAATTAGACCTGTTTTGTAATGCAATGACTCACTCCTGCAGAGACAGGTTACATCAGATGTCAGTGTGGGAGACAATGCACTATCATTTACCATTACTCACCTTTTGCCATCCATATATTGTTGTTTTTAATTAAATACTGCAATTATCTGTGCAGTGCAAAGGCAATTATCTGCGTTTAGTAGCAGCTCGTGTAAATTATGAAAGTGGGTAAAAACATAACGCAAATGGTGTTTCCTGATTTTGTGTTTCATTACAGTCAGTAATGTTTATCAGATATTTTTTTGTGACAGATGACTCAGATTGTTCTCTACAATGTGATTTCTAATTTAAAACATTTATAACACAAAATAATCAAAGTTTCATCATGATTCAACAATTTTTTTTTTGTAATTTATGTTTCTGAAACTATAAAATATTGCCACACGACCGCCGCCACCTTCTTTGTTTCTTCTACTGAGGAAAGTGCGCGGACGCCCCCATCATGTTTGGAGACTAGGGCTGGGCGATATGGCTGAAAACTATATCACGATATAAGTCATTCATATCGGTCGATAACGATATATATTGAGTTTTTTTTTTTAACCTAAATAAATATATTTGTCGTGTGGGCTAACCAACCTTAGCAGCCTTGTTTACAGTCACGGGGCGATGAGGCTGGAGAAATATGTTCACACTGTGTCCCTCGTTGTTAGTCCTGGTTTAATCCTGGTTTAGCTCCTGGTTTAGCTGGTTGAGGGTCTTGTGTCCCCGTGGCCGCTCCGTGCGGCTCTCTGTGCCGCACATGCTTCCCGAGGAAAAAGTTAATCTCTTGCTTTCGCCGAATACATCGGGTCTGTCCACTGCCTCTGGCGCCGCACATGTTATTCCGCGCACGTACGTGCATAACCATTGACACGGCATTGAAACACGAGCTATAGATCCATGGACGCTACGCATGCTGCGGTTGTTGTTTTTGCATTTCCCACAAAGTTTTGCGGTTCCTGCTCGGCTGTTATTGGTCAAGAAGCCTCCGCCTACATCCCCCACAATGCCATGCGCTTATGAGTCGGCTTTACTTCCGGTGTTTTCTTCCTGTTTTTCCTGAGGGTGTTAAGTTAAACTATCGAACATTCTATCGACCCCATTCTCTATTGAAATCGAACACATGTCTATCGCGATATATATCGTTATCGTTTTATCGCCCAGCCCTATTGGAGACCATTAACATGTAAGGCAAGGCAAGGCAAGGCAAGTTTATTTATATAGCACAATTCATACACAAGGCAATTCAAAGTGCTGAACAAAACAAGAAAGCATTAAAATCATAAATTATCACAGAACATTAAAAAGAAAGATAAAAATATAAAATTCCTCAGTTGTATGCACAGTTAAACAGAACTGTCTTTAACCTGGTTTTAAACATTGTCAGAGAGGAGGCCTGTCTCACATACATACAGTATATGAAGCACTTTTTGAGCATAATTAATTATTGAATTTTCAAAAAGATTGTTGATGATGTAATTTTTAAGAAATTGACACCTAATTAATGAACAATACTGTTACAGTGGTACTGTAATACAACACTGTTATGTCATACTGGTACGATGATCTGTTCTCTATCTGTTTAGATAGATGGGGCGGAGATACATGTTTGTGCCAGAAGTTCCTGAAAGTAGCATGAATAAATCTAAATAAAACAATAATATAACTAATGACATGTGATTTCCTTATGCATGTTATAATAATAATGTATTATTATCATTATCTTACAATCCATTGATGCCATCCACAATTTTGCATGATTCACTCCCAGCTGATTTCTAAACACCACAAGGAGCTGAACCTATCAAAAAAGTCTGAATACAGATATACGTAAACCATGCATTTAGCGGCCATTCCCTTTGACAGCATCTGCATAATGATTGTGGATTTTATGTAAATCCTTAACGAACGCTGCTCCTTACACGCAAACAACCTCTGCGTCATCTTGACACTTGGCTTCGATTAATACCAGGATTACTCAGGCCCAACACAGCAACACCACTCATATTTCCCACTAAGATGGGGATAAGTGGATCAACGTGGTTCTACCCATAGATCAATGCAACATATTTGTGATGCAAAGAGAGACCCTGTGGGAAAGGTGACAGGAGATCGGGGGTCTCCAGCTGATACAAGTCTACTCAGGATTATTGGGCCTTTTCATCTAAGATGCTTTTTATGCGAGGAAAGAGAGAGTGGCTGACTAATAGTGTTGTGAAAAGAGCTATGGTTAAGTATTTGGTTAAATGTGTGAGTTCTAGTTGTGTTTTTTTTTTCAGACGTGAAAAAGAGAACCAACCTCACTCAGCGAATGAGCTCTCAGCCAAAAGCATGAATAGTGACTCACAAGGCTATTTCTTACAGAATGCATCCTATTTTCTAATTAGATTAATACAGCATGTAGTGGTCTAATCTGTTCATTTACTTGAGACATGGGTAGAGACAGAATGAAAATAAGTTTAATATGATGACCTGCTCTGGACTTAATTATGCATTTTCCTGTCTTTTTTCACCCGTGGCTTGCAGTATTAACCTACAGTATCTTAGACACATCCATGTGTTAGACGCACACCTTTCCACCAATAAGAGTCCTACATTCCGTCACTTACTTTCACTTATGGCCGTCACATTCAATCAATGCCTGTGATTTTGCCTGGCCCCTCCCCTTACAGAAGCCTGTCTCTAACTATATACATCCCCCACATTCCTTTAGTCGCTTTCCACACATCTGCATTTAGACTACGGGGCCCTAGGGTGTGTTTTACTTCAATTACAAGATTTTAATTCTCTTTGATGATCAGCATCTAACGTACTGCCATTAGTCCTAATCTCCAGTCTCTTTTTCTATTAGCGTTGGCATTGAGGCAGAATTCTTCAGGATGTGAGGGTGGCTATATCCCAGCGTGTTTTGGAGCATGAGCCAAGCTTTAGATGGAGCAAATGAGATACAAACTCTTCTCTAAACGGGTTTTTCCCATCCACATGAGATGAAAGAATGAGTGCTAAAGGGGAGGAACTATTATTTCAAAAGCAATAACATATAGCAAATCCATGAGAGAAGAAAATTCAACATTATTGCTTGAGTGAAGATTGACCATTTAACCAATAGACAAACCAAAAAAAAAGTATATTTCTTTGTGATAGATTCATGCAATTAAGTTGTCCACGAATAGTATTTTTTTTCAAAGCTTCCCACATTTGACCCAATGAACAATCTATAAATGATTCCTGCATAGTTCTTGAAAGTATGTGTTTTTTTCATCTGCAGTGACTTTGTAAAAGAGGTGTGAGGGAGGGAAAAGTCAACTGCCTTCAAGTTCTGATGACAACAGAGAAATTTTGCTGAGAAAGGGAGCTGTAAAATTGATTTGAGTATGAAAAGCTATAGAGAGCGTGGGTGAAAATTTGACAAGAGAAGAGAAAAGCCTCGCAGGGTGGATCTCCAAGAGCTGCAGAGGAGGCGCGGACAAAAGGAAACGAGAATTGGACCGAAAAAGAGTCCTTGCATTTGTTTGCCTTCAGCAAGATTGACGTGACCTCAAAAACATTGGATGAATTGACTTGAGGTTTTAATTGTTGTCCAATTATTATTGATATACCCTAATATATTTCTGAGAGCAATCTTCAATTCAGTACTTGACAATTGACAATCTCTTACATCTGCATCAGTCTAATGTGAATAGTGCAAAAAAAGTTATGTTTCTTTGTTTAGTATTGAAATATGCCTCGTACAAATTGTGCCGTACAAAAACATGATGATCGATTGTTTCTATCCACATCAGACTCTCTGAAAAATTGAAATCTACATGGTATTGGTTGCATTGCAACCATGCTTTTTTGTTCCCTCTGTATCAAAGGAAAAAAAAATTGATTGGGAATTAAGGTTTGGTTTTGGGAATAATCAGCTTCAAGTACATACAATTCTACCATTGCCCATTTTCCCTGGATGCCCTAGAGTTATGAAGGACACAGCATAGGGGTCACATGGCACCTCAGTCCTGCCTGCAGCTAGAACGGCCTCTCCCCTTTGACATATGTTGTTCTGGCTCTGCGCCTGGACAATTACGTCCTTGTGATCTAGATATCCCCCTGTCCTCAAACTCTACCTCCCTCGCACAAGTACACACATGTACACACATGCACACTGCTGTTGTATCTATGTCACATTATTGTTCCCTAAGCAAAAAACAAACCTAGAGTAGTTTTTTTCAGAGTTCTGAAAAGATATGATGTCAATGTACCATTATGACATCACACTTAGAGCAGTTTTCTGCCTTTTAAAACAAAAAATTATTGCTCATACATTTATTTTGGTAATTTATCAGGTTTTCCAATCACATGGCTACCGGTAAATTTTAAATTGTTACGGGAATGGGGAATTACACGTTTATTATCATTTTATTTATTTCATCATATATTTTCTACTTAAGTAAGTCAAGTATATTTGTATAGCGCATTTCACAGACCAGGATCACAAAGCGCTTCACACATTAAAATACATAGAAACATACAAGTCAGATTTAAAACCAAAACATGCAGTTTACACAGTTCACAGAGGCCTATGAACAGTGAGGCGAGAAAGCCTGTCTAAACAAATGTGTCTTAAGTTGGAATTTAAAGTCATCGACAGTCTCTAACATGCGCAGAGACTGAGGATATACTTGATATTATTTCACATGGTAAAACATGGAATGACTAAGTAATTAAATACATATTGATCTATTTACTGCACCTCTGAAACTCCCTAAAACAACTACGGAGAACTTTGGAGAACTACTTTTGCACTGTTAACTTATTCTCAAAGTATCTTGTTACAAGTCTGTGTCCTCCTTTTCCCTTTTTCAAGCCATTCTCCTGAAATTATCTTTTCGAATAGTGGCTGCGCTTGCAAAGAATAATCCTCTCCTTGCTTTGTTTACCATTTTGCTTCGTGCGATCGATGCTATTAATATCTGTGAATATACGCTGTTATTTTATTCCTTTCCATGCCCATCTATCTAAGCGTAGAAGAAAAATCTAAATGAAATAATAATGCGACGAGATCTGCCTATTACTTCCTGATGCCAAACCTCAGCAGGAATCCACAATCCAATCAAACGCTAGATAATGAAAGCAAGGAAGCAATTTCAAAACCTGGAGGGTCCTTCAAAGGCAAAAAAGTCCATGCTTCAAGCTGAATACAATAGTAGACAATCCCTATACATTACTTTCCCCCACTCTCAACTCGGCCATTTTGTCTTGTTCGACGCAAGGCCCAGATAATTAAAGTTCTTTGAAGCCTCTTACCATAGTGGCCACTTCATCGAGAGGTAATAGAAGTCACAAGTTTCTGAACTTTAAATTGTACCCTCAATATTAAAAGCGGATAAAAGGTAAAAGTGAGAGGGTTCTTCAGAAGGACCTGAAGTGGATGAGAAGAGACATTAAATGGTCACTGCGCATCACATTCAAGACAAATGACTTAACCCTTCAATGAGAACATGTCTTTGGTATAATGTGCATATTTCTATAGAAAATTGAATCATGGCAGAGATGATCTTGGAGTCGTCGTCACTGCAGTATATTTGTAAAATATATATGAAATATGCTACATAGTTGAAAAATGTATACACGAGTAGTTGCCTGGTATTGAACAGTGAATATAACAACTTGTATTAATTCAAATGAGCAATGATTTTCTAACATATCTAGTACTGGATCAGACACATGTTTGACTCCCAAAACATCTATTCTCACCGAACTGCAGATTGACTTCAAAATCATGCTTCATTCATAAATATGTATCTATTTCTACAAACCTTGCAAACACGAACAAAGCTTCACCGCTGTTTCCTGAATGTAGGAAACAGCACTGAAGCTGTGTGAATTGGTTGTAAATGAAGTTACCTCTGCACAAAAAAGCACAGTGCCACAGGAGTATTGACTTCTAACACTCACACGACCGACTCCATTTAGACGAGCACTCCTGGACTGTAGTGAGAGTGGAGCAGCTCTTTAGGAAGCTCTGTGGTTTGCTTTTTTCACTTATTGATTGCTGACCTGTTGACTTTTGAAATGTTTTATTTATTTTTATTTATCTAATCCTCCATATTTACTGTAACATACAGTAGTGATTCTTTCTGGAGTCTATTTTGAAAAGGTTCTACTATTGTTTGAAAGTATGGTAGTTGATTATAACATAGTAAGTAAGTTTGTTTATTCGGTCATACAGTTTTTTGTTTTTTTTTGACACAAAAAAGGCATTAAAAAAGGACAAGATTACAAAAACAATTTAGCTTATGTCAGTTAATGTACATACTTTAACAGATATACAAACACATTTGTGACCGAAGGGATTAGGCTGAAGTATACAGTAACATACATGAAGGAAAGATTATAAATGTTTACTTTATATAAGTGCAAGGTGATACAGACTGATAAAGAAATTGTGCTATGTTAGGATAGATGACCAACTGGATAAATAAAATGGTCAAATGCAATTTTCCTTTCTGGATGCTCCTAAGAAATAACAAGACTCTTGGCCACAATTTCTATGACATCTTGACATCATGTACAATCAGAGAGCTAATATTACATGTAATGGATGCCATCAATCAAACCTAGGATGTATTTGAAAGCTCTCCTTTTCTAGACAATCTTCTGGCAATATATCTATGAATGTTTACATAAAGGCTTTGATTATAGGGGTTTAAAAGGCACATAGTTTCTTCCCACACAAATACATGTATATGTTCATAAATATTCCCTCCTCCTTTAATGCATAAAAGCACCATGCGGCCACACAGTGCTGCCCAGAGATTGATTAAATGACTTGTATTACTCTGGAAAGGATCCAGAAATGATCCTCGACAACAACAGCCCATTGCACGGATAGATTAGGAATTTCCAAGACTTGCATATTAAAGGGGCACTGTGTAGGATGTTGGAAGATTGCAGATTTCAACCATCAACACCAAAATACATGAACTATACTTTGAAGTGTAAACGGTTGGAGGAAAAAAAAGCCCTCAGAGGATGTCAGTCTTGGCAATGACTAAAGGCAGCTTCAGACATCGGTGTGGAAAGGGTCTAGTGATGATCCGAGATATTTAGGGACATTTACTAATATTTAGTCACATTGAACATCCCACTCCCTATTGACCAATGGCTCCTATGTTGTTGTTATTATTGCATTCCCAGTGTTGGATTCTCTGATCTGTTTTTGGCAAATCAACAACTTGTAGAGTAGACTGCTATTTTGTTATGTAAAAAAAAAAAAAATAGCATTAAATTGAACAGATGATTTAAGAACTCAAACCAAGCGTCTACTTCATCCAACCCCTTTTCAAAACATGTTCATATTGCTGTGTCTCTTATTTTTAAGTTTTTGGGGGGAAACAATATGTATAATTTATTGAATTATGAAGCCAAGTTTAAATACCTCTCTGCAACATCTACTCTTACTCTTCTGATCTATATTGATGTATAGATTCCAAAACCTTTTTCAGTCAGAACATGGACTATGACCTCGTGCCTGCTTGGCTGCTTTCTTCATGCAAGTTAGAAGATGGCTGACTGCCTGGGCATATAGCTACTGTACGTACACACATTTATTTTCATATGGATAACTCTATAAGGGGTCTTTATTTGCTCCCCCACTGCATACTGCCTCTGTTTGCGTCTCAGTGGATATCTCTGTGTGCCTTTGAAGTTGAATATACACCAAGGGTTGCATTCCGCCTGGCGAGAGCTGTGGCTGTTGGCTGGATGTAGACGTACAGTGCGGAGTAGATGCATGGAGAGGACACAAACGGTTGCAGGCAATGCTGAGATGTAGGGAGCGCAGGATTCCTCACGACAGGAGTGGGGGCTGCATCCTGCCACAACCTATTCAGTAATGGGCCCAAAGCGACCCACAGCCAACCAGAGATAACCCCACGAGCCAAGTTCAAGCTGGCACAGGGACATGATATAATGGCAGTGGTTTCAAATTGGATACTATTTCTCAACCAGTAATTTCAAAAAGGCAGAGGGAAGTTTTGACAACTTAACAGCCTAAGATGCAGCCAAGAAATGTCCAAATGGAACTAAATATTATTTGACCCTATGCCAAATACACAAAGTGACCTCCATAACAGCAGCAACAAATCTTTCCTCCAGGTTTTCTCGTGAACTCTGCTCAGTTGTGCAGCACCTATGAGCCGATCGGTAGGCTGGCCCTCTTCACTTCATCACCAGGTCAATACAGCACTTCACCATCGACCCAGCCTCCAGTGGTCAATACGTACTCAAATAATCATGCATGTCCAGCGCTGTTCCAAAGCCTCAGGTTAGATAATGGTTATGTTCACTCTAGAAAATCAGTACCATGGACAGCGGCAATAACTACAGGTAATGGGGGAAGGAGACTGTATAATAATGCACTGTTGAAGTACTGATGGAGGACATGCTCATGACTTTGTGTCACATTGTCAAGATTATTGTGAAATAAAAAAAAAAAAAAAAGAACTTCATTTAAATTGATTATTGCTGCAACAGCTGTTATAAAAGGGGATTAGATACATAAGATAATAAAACAAACAATATAAGACTTGGATATTGCCTGAAGGTGTGGTCTCAGTGTAACCCAAAATTAACCATTGTTGTTCTTTTCCTTTGATGGTCAGGAATACAAAAAAACCCTCACATTTTATTATATGTTGTATTAAGAGCTCTTTAAGGTCAACCGAAACATTAGCTCCAGCTGCAGACTAAGTTCATGCATAAGGGTTTGACATTTGGAAAGTGTGACTGTAGCCTTCTCTCTCCCTCATATTTGTAATACGCCATTCACAGTTTCTGGTATGTTCTACAAATGTGGTTTGCTGAATGTAAATGATTAATGATTGAAAATGGAGCACAGGTGTGGCTTAGAAACAACAACAACATCACTATGTAATACAACAATCAATTTAACTCGTATCATGCATCTATCTTTTTTCACGTACCTGCCCTCATTCAGTCAATCAGCTTGCAGTTTGTAAACAATAACATGTATTCTGATAAGATAAAGATAGCATGTTGAGATCTATTACTTGAACAAGACACTTTTTGATGTGACAAATTATACTTTTAAAACTGAAATTATCTTATATATTGGTTGTTATATGGTTAGATAAGTATGCAAGTTTAAATAGGCTCCTTCCTTGGAATATTCAGACATGAGAATAATAAATCTAAATCTGTCAAAATTACTTCCAAATATCTTTTTTTTTTTCCACCCACAGTGCTCCGGCTCAACGGGATAGACTGAAGGGGGTGCTGACACTTCCTCCGTGCTCTCCTATCCTCTTTCCTGCGCTGTGCCCTAGATGTCTACAGCCTCGCTCTCTGGCATTAATTCTATCAGACGCTGTCACGATTGCAGCTCTGAGAATACTGGCGTAGGGCTACAAGAAGTGAGAAAGATTAAAGCAGAGAATGAGACTATAGAAATATACACATGCATCTCTTGAATAAACAATGTGATCAAGTGGCAATTGATGGAGGAGAAGGGGCTTGGCGTGTTGTTTTACTGGGAATTAGCGCAACGTTGACAAATCCGTCGGTGGTCGGCTGTCGTGACACGTGCTGGATGTGACGGGGTGATAGCGGCGGACACTAAGCCTTGGTTTATGCTGCATGCACAGATCTTATCCGCGCCACATTCAGACCGCTGGGCTGCAAGCTCCTTCTGCTGTAAGCCACTAACAAAGGCTGCTCTGTCAGGGTGTCCCGTAATGGAAATGTATTGAGTTATAATCTCACCCAGATGGAAATTTGGCAGTGTTAAAGGAATGGTCATAATCAACTTTGAATAGATTCAGTTTGTTCAGGTGTTTTATTTAGTGTTTGGGCTGACAAAAATTGACACGTATATGGTCCATTGAATAAGTCAATATTTTTTTTTGATTTGTGCAAGCAGCTCCATGTATCAATGTTAATATAATACTAATCTTTTAACATGGGTTAAGTGTGCTGTCAGTAACTTTAACTGCATTTCATATTTTTAAACACGTCACCATGTATTATCACATATAGTTTATATTTCTTTGTAGTCATCTGGAGCCATTTGAGGTTTGAGGGATTTCAGTGCTTTGACATGGGTTGAAACTAAGTATGTACAATAAATAACAATATATAATAGTACAAATCTTAAATACTTCTTAGACACATTTTAAGCTTGCCAATAGAAATGGCCAACGCAAGAATTTACGTTCATTGATTTAAGTCAATTGGGATATGGGCGTTTGAATGTGGTGGCCATCTTAGAATTTTTTTTTTGTCTGTACACATACATGAGTTTAGTTTTACTATCACAGTAATAGTACTATAAAGCTGAGCCATAACTTGAACAGATAAGGTGTTCACCAATAGTGTGCATGTCGGCTAGATTTCTATAACAATACATTTTGATAAAGGATTTCACAAATGCCGGTATCGCCCCACATGTTTATTGCACATATTCTGTCAAGACGCTACAATATGGAAAATGGATTGCATGAGGAGGACAGAGAAAAGGAGAAAAATCAATCTTAAGACGAGCAAAGGGCAGAGGAATACTGAATGGTGTAATGTTATCAGTAGGTTCACAGCGGACATGAGCGGTTACTGACGGGCACAAAAAGAGGAGGGGGGCGAGTGACTCAAGTGAGGAAACGGAGATCATATAACATCAACATACACACTACAGTAAAGACACACTTAAGAAGAGAAGCCATAGTTCACCAAATGGGGCAGACAAACAGAGAGAAATGACGGAAATGTACTCACATAGGCAGGAAGTTTGGGTTCAACAGTTCTCTAATCTTTAATACTATCTTTATCATCCAAATTATATCAATGTAACAAAGGGTTTGATTAGCAGAGTAGATTTGAATACCAACACACTACGTTCAGCCTGCAGCCAAAAATCCCCTCTGATCACATACGGTTTCTATCTTGGGTATGAATTGTGCTATACAAATAAATCTGCCTTGCCTATATTCATACCAATATTCTTTGATTGGAGCATGAATCTCCCTTGCGTTAAAAAAAAAAAACGTTATGAGTCTTCATGTCCACTAAAATGATAATGAGACTTAACTTTGTCATTTTCATGTTTTGGAAGATTAACTGAGTTTAAATTATTTAAAATTGTAACAATTGTAAACCGCTTTGAGACTCAGATCTGCAGTGAAAAGGCGGTATATAAATAAAAGATTACTAGATTACTTACTTTAATGGATCAAGCTCTAAAAATAAAATACTTCTTATCTATGCTGATGAGGGTAAAAGCTCCAAAACTTTTATATGGACTAATTTGTTCTCTCAAATGTACTTCTTTAGTAAAGTAAAGGTGTCTATGTCAGCCTGTCAGCACATTTGGATGAGCTCTGCAGATAATAGCGAGGCTTCATAGGATCATTGTTATCAGTCCATGCGCCTCCATTTGAACACTTGGAGATGGAAACTCCCACTCCCTCCTACTTTTGCAGCTGATGCAAGCTTGCATGGCGTAACAAACGTCTAATCAATCTCTCTCGGCTGCTGTTTCATCGCACCATCGCCAACCTCCTCCTCCAGCTGACAAATATATGCCACATATATTGTTTACATCTATAGTGCCCTGGGGGGCTTTTGGAATCTATATGAATTATCCATATCCACTAAGTGCCCCGTAAAATGTGATGAATCACAGGTTAAGGCGTACTTTAAAATTATCGGGCTGTTATGTAAGACTCGAGGGAAGCTTTCCTCTCGGAGCTTTTTTTATGTTAATATCATCACTTTATTTGACGCTCAGGCTTGCAGCACTATCACACGAGTACTTTATAACAATGCAGTTTCAGCATATTGAGTTTGGAGTTATTGTTATAAGCTACTATTTAACTTTGACTTATATATGCGTCTATCCAACAATTACTATAGTGGGGAAAGGTACATGTTATTGTCCCCCTGGGAAATTTGTTTAAAGCAAAAAATACTGTTTTTAGCTTTTAGCCTTGTTATAAAATGGTTCCTTCATTAACACAGACATGAAATTAAAGTTGCTAATCGTTAATATCAGGAACTTCTGGAACAAACTTGTAACTCCGCCCCTTCTGTTAAAACCTCCTGTCTCAGTCCTGTAATAGTATGATGTAATTATAACACTATGTAATCACACTCAGAGCGGCTATGTTCCTTATGAAACAAAAGTATGTTGTATTCCAGGGTTTGCAGGCAGTAAAATTATTTACCCTTCATACTTTTTACAACATATATTTTTTCTTCTTAAAGTATTAATTCACATTATAAAACAGGAATTTAAAAAGTATATAGTCTCATAACCATTTATAATAGCCAACAATAACGCATCCTTTCACATGCTCAAGTTGAATTTCTGGGGGATTTTACCCATGGGGCATAGTTTGGGGTAATTATTGAAACCAGCATGACCAATGTCTCTGTCATGACACTGTTGTTAAATTAAAATATGAATGTCTGAAATACTTGAATGAAAAGCGAATTGTATATCAGTACAAGTATTTCATTGCCGCTGACTTGTTGTTGAAGTTAATAGTTAGATTTTCTCGCCAGGAAATAGGAAACATGGATGACCTTAGACCTCTTGTTTAACTAGTGACCTGCCCTGTCACACACTGCCCTTGAAAAACCACTAACCAGCCCCAGGAGAGCTGCAATATGGTGAGAACTGTCTGCAATTCTCACCATATCTCTTGTCCACATCTCTTGTTCCAGGTCAATTAAAGTTTAATTCAAACAAGCTTTACTCAATTATTTCACAAAAAACATTGATGTTAAACGCAAAAGGCTAAAAGCCGAGTGGCAATGTTCTGATGAGTCTCTGTAATTCGGATGGGTCACACAGCAGTAATGGACTCTATCCACAAACAGAAACAAATACTGACACAGAAATACGTGACACATCAAGAGGTCTACAAAACATTTGGACTAACACAAACTGCTTTGATCCAAGTGTAAATATCTTCAGTTAGAAACACAAGACATGAATGAAATATTTATGCAGACTATTGCTGTGTTGTATGCATCAGATTTAGAGCCAGAGGAGGTAAGCTTTGTTTGTTCTTTGCATATATATGATATGAATAGAAGCTATTTCCACAATACGTGCATATTAAATAGTCTCTCTAGGGCTGGGCAAAAAATCGATTTAATCGATTTATCGATTTTGTAGCTTAAAAGGATTTTTATTTTGCAAACTCGAGTTTTTTTTTCACCAAATTTTTTTTCTGAGTTTTTTGCGTTTCGTCCTTGTGGGTTACCGTAGAGCGTTATGAGCCAGCCCCCTCCGCCGCGTAAACACAGTCAAAACAAGAATGGCAGCGTGTAGTAGAGCAGGGGTTCCCAAAGTCTTTAGCCCGCGACCCCCATCATAAATGCCCTGCTAACCCTCCTCAGCAGAAGTGGAGCGCATTTCTTGCGGCTCGCCCTCACTGTTCTCCTACCGCGGTAAAGTGGGCCGGCTTTCCGGAGTCAGCGGTAAAGAGGTCCGCACATTAAAAGCGGGCGGCCGCTTTCTGCTGTTACTTTATGCGGTTCATCCCCGCGGCTTCTCTTTCCAAAGTTACTGTCAGTAAAGGCATAGACCGGCCACCCGCTTTTAATGTGCGGACCTCTTTACCTTTGACTCCGAAAAGCCGGGCCTCTTTAACGCGCTGTTCTACCGCTGTCCTTTCTCCCTCCTTTGCCCTCTCTCCCTCTCTTCGCACCATCAGCCTGACCCCTGATACAAGTGACTTTTCTCTCCCTCCGCTGCCCTCTCTCCCTCCTCTGCCCTCTCTCCCTCCGCTGCCCTCTCTCCCTCCGCTGCCCTCTCTCCCTCCGCTGCCCTCTCTCCCTCCGCTGCCCTCTCTCCCTCCGCTGCCCTCTCTCCCTCCGCTGCCCTCTCTCCCTCCGCTGCCCTCTCTCCCTCCGCTGCCCTCTCTCCCTCCGCTGCCCTCTCTCCCTCCGCTGCCCTCTCTCCCTCCTCTGCCCTCTCTCCCTCCGCTGCCCTCTCTCCCTCCGCTGGCCTCTCTTCCTCCGCTGGCCTCTCTTCCTCCGCTGCCCTCTCTCCCTCCTCTGCCCTCTCTCCCTCTCTTCGCACCATCAGCCTGACCCCTGATACAAGTGACTTTTCTCCCCCTCCGGGGTTTTCTGTTGTGGATATTAACCACGTTTCATTTTAAAGCAGGTATTATTTATTTGTAGCCTCCAAACACCTTTAGTTTTAGCAAACAACAGCAGGACACGCTTTGTCGCTGCGCATGATGTGAGCTGTGTTACGTGATGATTTTGATTGACGCTGCAATGACTGGGACAAAATTACTAACGTTATTAAAATATATTATAGTCTCCAAACACAATTTAACAAGTAGTCCTTTTGAATCAAATCAAATGCTAAATAAATATTTAAGGGCTTTATATTTGCTCAAAAAAAAAAAAAATCTTTTTTTTTTGTTTGTGTAGAAATCATCATGCGACCCCCCCAGGGGTTCCCGCGACCCCCCGGGGGGGTTTTAACAGGGGGGGCTTGTTAAAAGTATTAGATGCGAGGTACAGTACGTTGTCCCCAGTCGCAAGTATTTCGCCGATGTAGCGCTGCCTCACCTGTACAATACAACTCGTGAAAAGATCCGCGGTGAGCTGGGGGAGATGACGTTTTACTCAGCCACCACGGACCTGTGGTTGTGGACAGGCTCATCTTTCTTGCAAAAAATGCTTAGAATGAGCATGCACAATATTTTCAGAGATCTAATGTTTTGTTGTTAAAGATAAAAGTTTACATTTGTTTATCCTTTGATAAGTAGTTAGTTAGTAGCTATATGTCTGCCACAGGCATGTTTAATTTTTTTTATATTCACATTATGCTGAGAGGCTAAGAGAAGAGTTTATTTTATTTTTTATTGTAATGTTATATGTTACAAAATATGTAGTTATCTGATTTCTTAATCAGAAAATTTAAGCTACTGTGAAGTTGATGTTGCACTTTTGCTTAAACCTGGGTTAAAGCTTGAAATTGTTGAATAACAGAGCCTCATTTACTTGCATTTTAACTCTTGAGGACAATCACAGCAATAAATTTGCACTTTTGACAATATATCTGATGTCTCCAGTCATTTTTAAGTGCATTGGGGAAAAAAAATCGAAAATCGAATCGAAACTTGAATTTTTCTTTTAAAAATCGGAGATTTTTTTTTTAGGCAAAATCGCCCAGCCCTAAGTCTCTCACTTGTTAAAACTGGTGTACCTCACCTTGAAACCATATAAACAATGGAATCAAATCCATCCAACTCGTTTCACTCTCAAAACGGTTTGGTTCTATCACCAGTTTTCACATACATGCATTTTGGGCCTCAATCACATCTTTATACCAGCTTTTTCAGACAAAGAAAAGTGAATAAGTGCAAACCACCCTCACTCAGTCAATCAGGGCTCAGGTAAAGTCAGCATAATTTGGTCTGATTAGTTCAAATACTTTTTCCCAGATTGAGTTTGGTCTCAGTATCTAGTGGTGAACTGTTTTGGTTGTCACTTTATAACAACAAACACAGTGATGCCATGCACTACACTACATACAGTATAGGATTTCAGTGTGTCCTCATTTCAGTCACACTTCCTATGACTGCCTCGGCTGTGTCCTCTCTATGCCCTGTGTATGATGCCCAGATGTCAGAAGGAATTGTACGTCTCAAAGTTTGCTCACAGTGATGAGTGAGCTCCTAAGTCGCTTATTCGTCTTTCTCTCGGTCTCCTCTCTACAGAACTCATCCTTTCTGCACAGGGTTCAATGTTAAAATTATGATTACATTAAAAAAAATGACATCACAGTCTGTCCTTGAAGTTTCTTTCCATGTAAATATTGTTCCTCAGTTAAGTTTTATTCTAGGTAGCACTTTTAAAACTCCTCACTGGACACTATATAAAAACATACAAGCCTTCAGTATATTAGAAGGGAGTTACATTGTATTACATGAATTTATAAAAGGTCTCATTTATAAAACTTCTGTTTTCTGACATTGCACTGGAATTCTGATTCACGGGATCATTTTCCTTTCAAAGCTGTTTGTACATGAACTCTGAATGAAAGGCCTTTAAACATAATGCATCTCAAAAGTTTAATTATTGAAAAGTTTGCAAAATTGGACACGCTGCTGCCGCTTTCACATTTCAAACATGAGGTAATGGAATTTTAGAAGCATAACTGTACATTTTATTCAACAGAGTAACTCTCAACGAACCCCCGTATAAAAAAGATAATTAAATACACAATAAAAACTATGTCTTCTCTGGTTTTCTTCTTACACTATCACACCCTTATCACACTATTACACCCCTTCTAAGAGTCTGGATTTGGTCCTTCAATGTGGTTTCCTCACGGTCTGATCTTGGGTCTGGTTTTGGTGCGGGTCTAATTTAGTTTTAAGTCCAGTTTTGGGGTCTGGTTTTATCTTGGGTCTAGTTTGGTCTGGTCTTGGTCTGGGTTGGGTCTTGTTCCTGGTTTTCATCCAAAGTATAGTGTGTCATAAATCTGCTTAAAAGAACTTCAGTATTGAAAGTATTAAGGGTCTTTGACAATTGACCTTTGATACAATTGTCAAATGTAATAGCCCCCATGAGACGAGAAGCCGGTCTTAACAAGGTATATTTTTTTTTTTCAATTTGCTGATTAAAGTGGTGAAGAGTTGAAATGTGCTGAAATCTGGCAGAAGAAGAGGAAGAATAAACTCAAGAACAAATAATGACGGTGTGAATGCATAAGTCTAGAACATGGAACAGGCTTTTTGCACTTCTTTTTACTGAGATCATATGTTTTGCATCGCATTATGCAGCTGTACGTGTAATGCACAGCTGTGATCATGTTAGCAGTGCTGTGGAGGTGATATCATATTTCCGGCTGGCCAGTGCAAGCCTCTTAGCCGGCCCGGGCAGCCTGTTTGCTCGGGGACTGTGCGTAGTCCCAATGCAATAACCACTCAGTGCATCAGGGCCTTCCCATTAGCTACTTCAGCCTGGACGGGAGCGGGCCGTAGAGGCTGCACCAATCTCGCTGCTCCCCTCTTCATTGGCTTCCCCTTGCATTTTCACATTGTGCTCGCTCTGTAAATAGACTTCTACATCTTTCATATTTGCTCTTTGTAAAAAAAGACTCAGTTGCAATGAATCTATTCTATTCTTCCTCGACACTTACATATGCTGCCGGAGTTTACTCCTCTATACCGCAAATAGCACACGTAAGAGGCATGCTCTAAATTTTGAATGTATAGTTGTCTATAGAAGTTGTGCAAGCTCAAATTGATCCAAGGACAACACAATACAACTAACAAAACAAACCTGCCCCCTTTCAGCATTTCATTTGTTGTACTTGGAAAAATCTGTAAAATAAGGCTATAGAAAGTCCTTATTTTGCGTAGTTGAATAGTTTTATATGGCAGTTGTATAAGATCTTTATTTCTCCATTATTGCTTTCCTTAATTTTCATGACTGGACAAGATATCTGATTATCACTGGGTAAGATTAAGGGGATTCAAATCTAGACAATTTACATTGGTCTAGCTGTAGACGTAGACGTTTATCGGGAGAGGAATTATCTCTAGCCAGAGAATGTGTTTGTAAAATAGTTTATGGAGCGAATCTTACACCACCTGAAGGAAAACAAGACTCATAACAAAAATCACCTCTGACACCACATCCTAAGTCTGCACCGTGGACTCTATATCTTCGCAAACAGAGCAATGTTAGGTCCATTGTGTCAACATCATCTAACTGCAGGCACAATGCAATTCTTCAGCTGCGTCTTGAGGGATGCATAAAACATACTACTTTATCTATTGTGCAAGACAATGCCAACACGATGGATGGCCATGTGTATAAACCGTAACCCAAGCAACCGCAACTAGATGAGGCACATACAATTGTAACAAGTAAGATGGTGCCTTTTTAACGCGGGTCTATATTAAAAATGCTATATACTGTGTGCTATGAAACACCTTTTTCTAGTATAAGAGTAGATTTTAACTAAACATACAATATTTATTAAACAATATCTTAACCAAATCTGGGATATATAATTCAATCTTCATTAGAGATCCAAATGTCTTCATTTTTTTGTCAATAGGTTGAGTTCATGTGACATAACAGGTTTCCAAAGATCCTAAAGTTTAAAACTGTAATGGCAACGAAAAACCAAACATATTTCTGTTAGATTTCTAGTTTTTGTTAACAGCTATTTTCTCTATTATCACTGGGCCAGACACAAAGTCCCACATCTTCTTTATCAGTATGTATGTTATGTATGGTATGATTATTTTATCATAAAAAGGTGTCTAGAACTTGAGCATCATGATGTCCAGTAAGAAAAAACATAAAAATAATTTGTCACAACCAAATAGAAAACATTTGGACATAGTCTTTTTATTCATACTTGTAATAGCTTCTTTCACATGTAGCTGTATTGGCACCTGTCCACCAACTGAAATAGAATTCTACAGCATGAACGCAACATCTTGGCTTCCTAAAACGTGTTGCATTTTTCTCCACAACACCTATTGAAATTGTGCCATCTCAAACAGCACACGCTGCTCGACAACAATAGAATGACACCTTAACGGAAAAATGATGATGTTAATTGCCAACATTATGAGCCATTGTCTTCCAAAAATGTTCAATCTTGCAGCCAATAGCATCCAAAAGCACAGATCAATCACCAGACTGCTAATTAGACACAACCTGGAGCAGACTCTTTCACTATACATACCTCGCATTAATCACTCAAGGTTATGGAACAGGGCAATTTAAACTTGCGTTTCGTTTTGCGTACAACGTCAGCGCAGTCTCTCTTGAGGTCAAGTGAAGTCACATATTTGAGAAAGATAGAAAAAAAAAAAAAAGGCTCTCAAAAACCAATAAGGCATAACCAACAGCTATAACGCAGCATAATGGGAACCATAGGTCACTCTTAACATAATTTGTGATCCCCATGACGTATTTCCAATTTGTAAGAAAAAAAAAAGAGTGATGGGAGATGGTAAAATATTAAAAATATATACGACACAATGAAATATACACATTTGCATTGAGACATCGCAGTAATCTCTGGGGTACAAATGAAAAAGGACACTCCTGGCTAATGATGGGATACAAGCACATACAGCCATTACTCTGAGACCTACTGTACACGCATACACGTAATTGATATTAAGTGACCACATAGAAAGACAGAAAAGCACAAACATGATCAAATTGAATACAGAGATATATGCTGTAGAGCTTGCAAAGTTTGCCGTATGGATTTAAGGGTGTGGAAGATGATGTAGGATATAGGATGACAGCACTAACAATTATGCTTATAAGACGAGCAGTTATTTTGAGCTGGGTAGGCATGAAATGTAGGTGGGAAAAGGTCAAAGTACATCTGTGTGGTGGTTGGAAAGAAAAACAGCATTGTCTAATGTGCAACTATGGCCTTTAAAAACAGGCAAACACCCTGGAACTGCATGAAAGGGTTTCCGCCCATTTTATTTTGTTTTTTTGTCCCAGCCCCACTATTTTCTGTCAATATAAATTAAAAAAGTAAAAATGGGATGACAATGATGAATGCATTTTGTGGAACTTTCTCACTATACTTTTACAAGCAGGAAAAACAACTTTAAAAAAAAAATATTTAGGTGTTTTTGGTCCATAAAAAGGGTTTGGACTAAACATAATGATTGGTTGAATAACTGCTTCATACTGGTCTGTGACACTCACAATCATTGCTCTTTTGCGATACATTATGGGTTTGAATTGGCCATGCATGCTGTGATATATTTGCAATCCTGAATATACTCACAAACATGAATTTTAACCTCCCAACTTTCAGGCAATAATTCAGATTTCTCCTTTTCTGCCTCCCGCTGCCCTACCCGTGTCCACAGAGAACATGGAAGGGCAGAGGCTAAAATATATTTTGCCTATTGTGACAAGGGCACTAGAAGAAGCTGGGAATTGAAAATGTTACAGGTATTTGTTTTCCTTCTCAGTGGGTTGGGATATTTGCGGAAATAGCATGGCAACAAACTGGAACGCAACGTGTTGTCACAGCTGAAGTTATGAAAAATGTATCGGGGGTCTCCGGTCTGCTGTAAAATGCATCGGTCCAGGTGCTGCATAATAAGTGGTCCTGCATATATGAATGATTCTAATGAAAATCCAGTGCTGTACACAGCTACTACTTCTGCCATTGGAGTGGAATTAAATGGGCTTTCCCTCTGGCTATGGTAGGAGTAGATGGTTGAAGGCAACAGTGGTCGAATGTTTTTTTATTTTTATTTACCCCATTTTTTCCATTTTACTCCAAGCCATTTGCAGAGTTAATAGTCAAATAATGAGCAAAAGAGGATTGTAATACAGGCTAATCTTACTTTGGCACCTAAAGAACTCATCTGTTTAGACAAAAAAAAAAGTTTGATTAAAGCTTGAGTAGCACACACAAAAAAGTTAGGAATTCTCTGCGTCTCTGTACATTCTGTAAAAGGCAGCTCATTGACTATTTTGAGAAAACAACAAATAGAGCTTGTCCTTGTGCTTCTTTCTGTGGAATAATGGAAGAGTGTTTTTCGTGACTCCCAACACAGAGCTGTAGTCTCATTTGCCAACGTTTCCGCTCCTCCCAGCTCCACTCGACTTCATCTCGCTCGACTTGTTGCCCCCTTTTTCTCCTCGCTCCCATTGCCCCTACGTGTTTACTCTCCGGACAGCAAATCAATAGGAAGAAGCCATTCGCGGGCCTAATTATGTGGTTATTTTAGGTTTTTGCTTGCTCTGGCTGCGTGTTTTTACCCTCCCAAGCTCTGGTATGTTATTTAGGAGGAGACACAGCTTTTTTTTTTTTTCAGTCTGCCACAGAGAAGAGCGAGAGGGGAGAGTATAGAATGAAGTCAAACTAAAACAAAGAAGTTAATGGGGCTCCAGTCGCCATGACCTTTCCTTGACTGTCTTATGGCAAGTCAGCACAAAATCTCAACTATGCTTTACTATTTTCTGTCAAAGAAAACTGCCTAAATTCATTTTCAACTATACGCTTATGTGTGAGGGGTGTTTTTTAGTTGCCTTTTTACAATTCACATGATATTTTTCTTATCTTTGCAACAGTGAGACAACATATAGCACTGGTGTCCAAACCTTTTACTTCACCTTATTTATTCAGGGGCTAATAACATGGATAGTATATCTCTTTTTACTTCATTTGTGCCGTTCTGGCCTTTAAGATGGAGTCTGGTATGTCTTTATTGATTCACACCACAGCTACATTAGCAGGAAATTTCCTTAAAACAATAAAAAACAAAGTCAGAATATGTATATAGTCAACCACTGGATTCTAAAAGTTTTGGCTACAATGACTATTTTGTATTAGCAAGGCAGTTTGGACATGCCTGACATTGAGTATTACGAGCTACAAAAGAATGCTATTTCTAACCCAACTGCCCCCATCTTATGTAATGATTGCATGCATACCTTTCCAGTTAGCTGGGCATCATGAATAATCTATATATCATGTGCATTATACTGTTGCACACATTGTCCCATTAAAAAAAACATGTTATGCTTTTAAATTAAGCAAAGGTCAAATTAATAGACCCATCGAGGGGAAGGAGGGTAGAAGCCATGTACAAATGTAGCCAATGCAGCAGAAAATCTCCAAAGGACTAATGCAACTGTTTAAGGCTACATCATAAATTAATGAGAGTGTATTCAATGCATTGCCGAAGGGGAAGACTCCTCCTGCACTACACTACACACCTGAAGGAAACAATCATATATTTATAGGCTGATTTACCGCACACTTGTCTTTGAATACAGCTCTACCTAGGAAACATTTGCAAGTTTACATTTATTAAATGCTTTTCGCACTATGGCAGCAAGAGCAAAAACTCTCAATTAAAGTAAGCGTCATTTCATTCAATTTCTCTCAAGTGTCAACTGAAGGCCCAGAGCAGGCGAATTGACACTTGCTTTCAAAATGTCACCTCTTTGATAATTTGTGAAAGAAAGGAAAATGATTGGTTGCAGGCTCCGGTAAAAGACGAACACAGCACATCTAAATGATAATTTGAGTCTCTAGTGTTTGTCCGTCGTAGGTCAGAAATGAGAAAGATGCAGTTTCCGAAGATTCTCGAGGTGATCCGCCATCAAAAACCTGCCTCACACTCACTACCCTCGCTAAGTGATGAGGACAGAGCTTCAAAGCAGGTCAAAGCACTCACGCTACTGTTGTTCAGTTTGATTCGCCCTCTTTTAAACAATATACAGTCAATTTATAGTGCCTCAAAGATGCTTTTACTCCCAGTAAGTGCATGTACTGTACATGAAGTACATGTAGAATGGCTAAAGTACATATTTTGTCTTTATCAAATTAAATGCATTGGTAGTGCTTGTTAAAGCACATGTAATATTTGTCCCTTAAGTCACTGCAATGTTAGATGCTTTGTGTTATCCGAAGTCAAGTTAGACCAGGAGAAAAAAAAAAAAACAGCCGAGGCATTTCAACTCGCTCCTTTCGACGTAAGGTTGGAAAAAGGTGTCGATAGTGTCAGTGTCGATATATTGGTGAGAATGAGCCTAATACAATACTGTGAATTGAAATTTCGAAAATATGGCAGACAAGAACAAACCAAGATCATGTTTGTAAAATGAAAATAAATCCAAAGACGTTAAAAGTAAAAGTGGGTGACTCATAGTGCAAATAAGACGAATACCCATAAATGTGACTGCAGCATACAGACATTATGAGAAGGTTAGCCATTCCACTTTGTGTTGCAATCCAGTGCTTGCATTAAATAGTTTTATTACAGCAACTGTAGCACGTCCCTATAGGGCACAAGCATATAAAATGGAAATGCGACGAAAACGTGTGATGCTGAACTTTGGCATTGGCCTTTCCCGCTGCAGGCTGCTTTACAGTTCTGGGTCAGTTGTCAGTATCACAACTCACTTGCAGCTGCTCTGGCAAAACATGCTGACTGTGCCGTATGCTTACACAGTTCAACTTCTAAACACACAAGTAAAATACACATCCCACGGGGGGCGGCACCGAGAGCCACAGCAACGACAACATTCGCAAATCTGTCGAGAATTAGCCCACTACTGTTTACATGGCACAACAAAGCGCATTCCCCGTGTATCTCCAACACACTGATGCCTTCAAAACACTATTTATTGCCGGACTTTCCTGTGATAATGAAACATGAGCTAATGAGGAAGACGTTTTATAAATAAATAATATAAAAATAAATTGTGAGAAGATATTCATGCCCGTGGCGGCTCTAGCACAGTGGCTTATTTATGACGATGTGTATTATGCTTTTTTGCCCTAACAGGGAGGATCGCTTCTAGTTGCTGACTCTAATTAAGAGTTTACATACGCCGAGGGTGCAAATCCCTACAAGTGCCTTAGCATAACAAGAAGACTACAGAAAGTCAAGCAAAGGTGGAAGAAGCAACTTTCAAATTTATATTGTTTTTTGCAAGATTAATTTCTAGAGACAGTGCATTTTCCTCACAGTATTGTCAGTAGGTGATATGAGGGAGGAAGATACCCAAGTTTAACCAAATTTAGTCAAAGAAGGGAATAAATTTACAGGTATTTTCTTGGTAATACATAAAATAAATTTGAGAATACTTTTGTGGAAATATACACATACCTTTTTTGTTTTGGTGTTTTCAGAACCATCCACATGCAACTCCTCCCCCACTGTTTTAAAACTGTTGTCTCAATCCTGTAGCTATATAATGTATTTGTAACCCTATTCCATAACTCTCATTACCAAATATTAAAACTCTTTGCCCTGATAGTAGCATTGGTGAGTTACAGGCAGAGATATGTGTTAAATGGCAAGGAGTAATAAAAGGTCTCATTACCATTTAATGGCAAACATAATACATCCAATTCATGTTTTAACTAAATTGTGGGGTTAACTAAACTAAGTGCATATGGGGTCAATGCTAGAGCAAAAAGTACATCCTATAGCTTTGTCTTAGAATCCAAGTACCTTACAATATTTAAAATCCTTCCAAAAACTCTTATGAATATATTTATAAAATTAACAAAAAATTTCAGTAAACCATTTCATAATAAGAAATCCTTGTACATCCATTATACATTTCACAGGTGGCAGACCCAGCACAGAGTTACATAGTAGCTACAGCTGAAAAAAAAAGTATGTTCCTCAAATCTAAGAAACTTAACTTGTATATCTTCTATCTCCGCTTTCTTTCAAGGTCTTTGCATCTGTAATTACAATCAGCAAAAGCAGGGTCAGCGCGCTGGATGGTAAACACAACACACACAAAACGCAGCCCCGACACGTGCACGGAGCATAACGAGGACCCTAATCTGCTGATTTTATCCCGCTCTTATCTGCATGTACTGAGTCACCACATTGTGCATGCAAATGTACCTCACTATAAAGTCGGCAAGCGTAGAATGGACCGAACAAAGATTATAGGGCAGCTTCACACCGAAAATATTTGGATTTCAAAGCAGTGCTTACTAGAGCTGAATCAATCACAGCTATCACTAAAATAAATGTCAGTCCATTGAACAGTCTTCCCTACAAGTTGTTTAAAGATGCAATATGTATGATTTTGGAAGATTTCACATTCCAAACTAGGGGTGTGACGATATATCAATTTTTCCAATATATCGCGATAGTTTCTCCCGCGATGCGATTATCGATATGCATCTGCCAAGTATCGATATCGATACTTGGCAAATGTTTTTGTTACAATTTTTTTTTTTTATTCGTATCAATACTTGGCATATTATATATTTCTGACCAATATATCGATAATTGTCATATTGTGATAAAATCGTTATCGTGATATCGTAATTGTGATAATATCGTTATCGTGAGCGTTGTATCGTGTATCGTATCGTATCGTGAGGTACCCTTAGGTTCCCACCCCTATTCCAAACAACAACACTCCTGCACTGTATAGAATAGAAGCACAATTTTCCACATCAGGGCATACATATGTGCATACAGGCTCTCCACACTCCCTGTCACTTTGAGTATTTTTATTTTCTCCCAGTGCAGTTTTTGGTGGCAAACCGTTTAACCAAACTTGGCACCACCTGCATGTGGAAGCCTGATCCGGCAGACCTCAGAAGCTAAGCGGGGCAGGGCAAGGTTAGTACATTGATAGAGACAGTGGAACGGTTGCAGCTGTAAAGTGCCAAACTTTACACATTACCTAGAATGCATCGAAATCAAGCACCATTAAAAAAATCCATAATTTTTTGTATTAACTTGTCTTGGCAGTGTCCCATGGCTACATAGGTTTGGAAAAAGAGTCATTTTTACCCAACATCTTATATACAGCACCTTTAAACCAGGAGTTTACCATAACTAAACCTCAAAATTCTGGGAGATAAAAAAGAACATTTTACACACATGAAAGCCTTACAAACAATAATTGACAGATTTGAGTAACCCTCACGGTTGGAATTGCCTTTTGCAACAATGTATTTTGATTTAATTGGTTGATTAAAGAAGCCTCCGGGGCTCTAAAGACAAGAGTCAAGATTGTATTGCACAACTCTCTTCTTCAGATTTTTTTCTCTAGAACAAATTAATTTTAAATAAAATAATAAAAAATTACAACACAAAGCAAAAAAAAACGATCAATTGCTTATGAATGCAATACCAAGTTATTATTCATGTTTACGCTTTGGGCAGCATAGAAAACAAGGGAAATTAAACAGCAATTTAATAAAGAACAGACAACCTGAACAATGAATAGTAAAAATGTTCAATTATGAAAATGGGGCAGTCTCGGTGTGTAATCAATCAGCACAGTGTCTTGTGGCGCAGCATGTATTCTACCTCGGGCTTTTCAAATGGCTGCGTCTCAGTCCCTGGCCAGGCTAGCGTTACTTTGTATGGTTTGCACACAGCACATTAGCGATGCAGATCCCCTCTCCTCCCTTCTTTCTTTTTGTCACTGCTGCCTGTCAGGCTCATCTGCTCCAATAGCCCTCAACATGGGGGAAAAAACAGCCCTCTGTGTGTTAAAAGAAGTCAAGAACAAGACCTGGCTCCAGAGTATGTTTCAAACATATTCTGTTCAATCAATGAGAAATATTGTTGATTTACAATTCATTATGGATACCTGTGGGCTTTTAATATCAATATTAATTGTTTAATACAATAACAATTATTTTATCAGAAAGTTGAATTATTTGGATCTGTTGTGCATGTCAATGAAAAGTAGGGGTGCAGAGAGGCAGTTATGAAATCTCTTATTTAGATATTCCATATTTGATATGAATTCCTCTACGGTCCAAAGATGTGTTGGCTTGTAGTGGCTTATTTCTGAATGGAATTGTAATTTGAAATGTTGAACGCTCATGGTGGATCCCTACACGAGTAAAGAAATGCATTGGTTAAGGGCCCATACAAAATGTTGCCAACTGCCTTATGTCTAGACTGTAAAGGCTATTTACGAGCTTCCGCTAACACTATTATGGTCATAATGAACAGTAGACTACATTAATATTTAAAGCATATGCTATAAACAGGACAATTAAAAAGCTCTTTATGATGGAACACTAGGTTTAAAAAGCTTGGCAAAGTGTACCCCGACTTGACCACAACAGACACTTTCTTTGCCTGATGTCTGTGTAGCTGCTAATGGGTCAAATAGATCACATTAAGCACCTATAAAACAAAAGTCAATACTGTGAAGGCTGAGGCTATACTTCTCACTACAGGGTGTGTACAGCAAAGAAAAGCATCTGTAAAACAAGTGTAGTGCTGAAAATTAAGTCAAGTTCCTTCAAACATACTTTCTAGGCCCCTCCAGATTCCCAGTCCCAATAATGATGTGGCAAGAGTGCATGTATCCTTAGAAGGCAATCATTTTCGTACAAGTTTTCCGAAGATTGACATTGAGGAAGCAGAGGAAGAATTAACTATGCGTTGTTGTGAATTGATGAAGTCACAGTGGGTGTTGAGCTTGTCATAGTCTTTCACTGACAATTAAAGCTCTAATCTCATAAAGGACGAACAACTCCTGATGCAGAACTGTCTGTCAGCTCTGGTTAGCCATGTGCCGATGAAGGCCAGAGCTGGAACAGGCAAGTCGAAGTCCAACATGGGTAGATTCATGGCTTTTGTCTGGTTGCATGGTCTGGTTGAAGATGGACATATTGCAGTTGCATATAAAGTTGATTGAAAAGGAAAAGGCATGCCTGTTTTTCACAGCATATAAAGTTGAGAAAAGGTAAGTGGAATATCTCGAAACAGAGCCCTGAGTGGAGCATTACGTCAATCCACATATGGAGACCAGATGCACAAGAGTGAATGAGATAATACTCATATACTTTTCTTGACTTTCAATTTGACCACATTTTATGAAAACACATTTTATGAGTAGCTTGTGATATGTAAACTTTGCCAAACACCAACAAAATGCAGCTTTACTATATCCGATTGCAAATTCCAACCGTTGGAGCACACTACTCAAAGATGTTGAGAAAGTGAGAAATACAGTATTTAGGGCTTTGATGAGCTATGCCGTTCTGCAATTCAGCTGTTCAGTGACTACACAATGATGGGAGGGGTGGCCATTTCCGGGAGAAGGAGTGGTAAATGACAAATGGACACAAAGGCAGGGGTGCTTTGGGACTCACCATGGCCAGAGCGGAGAGAGGCTGGCGAACGATGTACAGATACAAGTGGCGGGTGATGCTTTGGCCCTTGGGGATTATGCAGGTGCTCAGGTCGGGGCAAGGTATGGGGCAGGGTGGGCGATCCCTGGATGGGCGAGAGGATTTGGAGGTCCGATGAAGCTGACGAGCCCTGAGTGGACCCCAGACACATCCATCCCAACAGCGCTCCGAGACGCCACATGCACAAGAGCTGTCCCTCCGCTGGCTTTCCTTTGGGGAGCATGTCTCGCGCCCCCCACGGTACTCACGTCAAGTAAGGCAAAGAGGCAGGAATCTCAAAAGAAGTGATCCAACACAAACTCCATAGCATGCAAGCACAAAAACAACAGCTTTTTCCCTCAATAAAATCCACCAATTCTTTTCAAACTGGACTCCACTGGTTGAAATCTCCGTCAATCTTTCAACTCTTCTGAACAGCGATCTAATAGGGTCAGAGCCGATCCGTGGATGTCTCCGCTGTGCGCCCGTTCCACCTGCTCCTCACACGTTCCCGTCTTCTCTTCACCTGCGTCGGAGGAGAGGCTGATGAACAGAAACAGCCTCCTCGTGCTCTCTGCGCTCCTCTGCACGCGCTCTGCAAAGATCCACGCAGCCTGGTCTATAGAGCTCAGAGGGGAGGGATGCAGGGAGAGAGAGAGAGGAGAAACGGACTCCGCCGCTAACTGTCAGAGCTCCGTCTGCAAGCGCACCACCATCCCCGGGGTGATCTGGCTCAGGCAAGACGACCCTCCATACATTCCCTCAGCTAGGCTTTTTTATGACTGAATCTTTGACTCACTGACTTTTTGTCCAGTTTTTATCGCTTTTTCTTTCACATCAAAAGTCTGACGGTCTGTCTTTTTAACTTGACTCCAAAGGAAGATGGAAAAGCTTCAATCAAGATTTGAAAACAGATTCAGTGTCTGATAGATAAGGAGGAGAAGAAAAAGATGAGAGGTGGATGAGAAAAGAGAGAGAGCGCACAGCCGAGAGAGGATGGAGAGTGGGCGCAGGTGAAACTAAGCAAACATGATGGGATGGGGAGGGGATCAAAACGGCAAAGGGGGTGGGGAGAAGTGGAGAAAGGGGCCAGCCTATGCAAATTCTCCCAGTGTGAAGAGCAAATCAGGGAGGCAGACAGCCACTGCAGAGGAGTGTGCTGCTGTTAGACACAGCCAGGAGAGCAGCAGCCAATGGATAACGGCAAACACAAGCCCAAAGTGCACTGGGTGTTTGATGGGAGAGACATAGCCAAATAATAAAAGCTGTGACATGTTGTGTAAAAAATAAAGACGGACTTATTTATACTTAACTATGTAAGAATATGCATCTAACTAGTTCCTTGTTCTTAAACAGAACAGTACTATTACTAGTTTTCATATGCATGTAATTTTGGCTTCTGACACATCTCGATAACCGCTTTTTCAGATACAAGTGAACATGAGAGGACCACCCTAACTCAGTTAATCAGTTCTCAGCCGAAAGCGTCAAGTTGTGACTCTAAATGGCACTTTCATAAATATGCAAAATATAATAAAAATATAAAGACAGTATGTTGTGGTCAAATTTGTCGACAAATATTTACTTTTACAACATTCTTTCTGTTGGGACTAACAACATGCATTATGTATGGAGAAAAAAAAAAAACTGTTAGGTACCCCAGCTTCTCTTTAATACCATTTCTAAAAACCCACTGGAATTATACAACAGCAAACTTTCAACCAAGACTACTAAAATGCAAATCTAAAGTAAAGAAAATGTGTTTAGTGTTGTTTCTCATGCCGCGATATCATACACATACCCAATTGAATTCTGGTTATCAGCTATATAATTTGACCTTCTTCAATGCTCCATCAAGCCCTGACTTCAAAATTCAGTAACAAAATCAGAACACATTATATATGACAAAAGAGCATCAGAGAAACATTCCAGGCATGAATTGCTTTGCCAGTACTGTCAATCAATAGATTTTCCAGTAGGGTCTCTTGGGCTTGGTGAAAACACTTTCAGTTGGACTTTAATCATGTTGGCTGTCATGGCATAATTTGACGTAGCATTTCACCAGCTAACCTCGAAACCATGAACAAAGGGACAGTTGTCGTGTCAGGAATCAATTGTTTGGAGGGGGATAATTTGCACTGGTCAACATGTATTCTGTGTCTTATTAGAAACACCCATCGGGGCAATTACTGTTCAGATTTCCATGAGACTGGAACAACGAGACTAGGTTTCAGGGGCAAGAGACTGACAGAGGGAGCTTATTGATGTGTGTGTAGCTGTTGGTCTGGCTCACTGTAACTGGACCAATTCTGGTTTACTTGGGGCAAAAAATACTTAATGTAAAAACACCAAATAGTTCTCTTAATAAGTACCTTACTTTGAAATCACAGTTAACCATAAATAAATAAAATCCAAGCTACTCTTTCCTAGCTTTCACATGCATGTTTTGGCCTTTGTTGTTGTATTGGTTTTGAAAAAAGTGGTACCGGTGCATCTCTAATTAGTTTTAAACCAATAGTCAAAATGGGTGTCTACATTAGTTGCATATTAAAATGCATTATTCTACAGTCCACTCGGGGCTTATGATAAATGTGGTACCTAATACCTTATATAGTCATAAACATAGCTGGACATAAGTGTATTTAAGTCTCTTTACAGCCAGTCTGTCAGTGTTAATGCGTTTGCTAATAGCCTCTAAACCACATGAATGTCAGTGGGTCGCCACAGTACATAACTGCAATGGGAAAACTGCAACAACTGTTGAAAAGGCTGTAGAAACGAGTGAAGTGAACACAATATTTTATATTCCATAATAGTAATGATATTACTACTGCTGGTTATCGTAATAAAAGATTGATGTAATCTTTAGAGCATACGTTAAAACACATCACGCAAACCTTAAGTTTGATAAATACATTTATACTTTTACCTTTTTGTTGGAAAAGAAAGAGCCCCCCCCCCCTTTATGAGTCACAGATAGGTTTGTATCGCTGTCTGAACACGTCCATAAAGGAATATTTGGCAACATAATATACTCTTCACTCACTATGTTGTCTTTATGCATTGTTCTTCTAAATTCAGCAGAACTGATCAGCTTTGCTCGTATTACAATGGGTTAACAGCAAGAGTTAGAAAAGCTGCTTGGAAGTAGGAACCCCTAGGCATTTTGAAACTCGGTTTAAGCACGATGACAAGGCTAAACATCTCCCAGAAAAATCAATATCCACTTTGCATGCTGTTTAACCACGCTTCATGACCTGGGCAGATGCAGTTTGGAGTGAGACTGATTTTATTTGGTCTGTGGAGGACTGTCAAGCGCTCACTGTGAGTTTGATCTTTTATTAGGAGATATAACAGAAGCTGACAAACCCACAAAGACATCCATCATCCTCGACACCGCACCTAAATTATCCGCTCATGTCGGTGCACTGTGGGACACACGAGGTGACACAGTCCAGAAAGAGCCACTCCTGTCACTGCTTTACATGTGCCAATTTCACGCTCACAATTTTTTTTCCTAATTCTGTCTTGTTTTTTTTTTTGTAAAGTAGCTTTGAGTGTCCAAATAAGCGCTATATAAGTTTGATGCATTGCTATCAATAGACTTTTATGTTTTGGTTAAAAGTTTTTTTAGGCTGTACATATACAACTGTTACAGGCTCATGTTTAACATATCTTTTGTTTTGCATCATTTATTTTTACCAAAGGATTACTTCTATTCAGCACTATTCAGCATAGATATGTTTGGATTTAACCAAAACCTAACCACTGGTCAGGGGGAATTGTTATTGTAGAATATGAGGACGATTGTTATTGTTGTATTTACTTAAGATAATTGTGTTTTGAATGAAATTAATATGATTGTGTTTTCAGGAGAACAACTTACAGTATATAGGATTCTGTCACTTGCTTGACTGCAGTGAGATGGTACAAAAACATTGACAAAACCATGTCAACATATTACATGTCTGAAATGGCACAGTAAAGTAAAAATAAAATAGTAAAAAAGTACTTTCTGTGAGCATTGGACTAATTTGTTCTCAGCCGAGTTCTGTGATTATTGTGTGATCATTAGTCCCTTTTCTTTAAGACTTAATAGTGAGGGGTGCACAGCATGTATCTTAGACAGAAATAGGAAGCTCTTAGACATAAGTAGTAGCAGCTTATCACCCATTAAGCTAGAGGCTGCTCTGTGAAATGAATTTATGAGCACTCGGAGGCAAAGACAAACACTGCGTTTCTACTCCTGAACTGCTGCTCAGATGGAACGCAATATATCAAGCAGCAATTATCTCCATTTCTGAGTCTTATTATAGCCACCATTGTCTTAAAAGCATAAATATGAGATGGCTGTTTAATGTGTGCTATTTGTGCTGTCATGTTGTCTTCCAAGGATCTTGGTAATTTCACCTCTCACTATATTTGTAAAATGGCCTAATTGTAAGAACACATCCAGTATAGAAATACACCTAATGTCTATGTGTTGATAAATACAACACTTTTTCAAGAGTGGTAGATTGTGATTATTGAAAACTACAATTAAAACAAATCAAATCATTCCAAGTAGAATGTTATTTTCTTCTATCCTCAAGGATCAACCAGCAGGCCCCAAAATCATCCACTCAACCTGTTGCCTATAAATCCCTTACTCATAGTATATATATTTTTTTTATGTACATATGGGGCAGAAAGTTATGCTGTAAACAAACTCCACCTGGTAGTGCAGGGAAAATGTGAAGGAACAAATATCCATGGACAGAGCTGGCAGAAACCATGTCAACAGATGAAGGTTTTGGCTCAAATTCATGCCAGCAATAACAATCAACCTCAGTCCCTCTCTCCGTCTTCATTTCCATACGCACATATGAATAAGCAAATAAGCCACCTGCACACTACACCACCCTTCACTGCATACAGTAGCTCGTGTCGCAGGTTTCCGACCCAAATTTTCCCCAAATTTAGTCGATGTTGTGGGAACGTGGGGCTGGTGTTAACTAGAAAATGAACCCTCGTCAGGATCAGGGCTAATTAGTGTTTTACAATGGGGATTGTCAGTGTTACGGATCAGGCGTGTGCTGTTAGCTTAGCGGTGCAAGAACAAATGTGACACAGCACGTCTCCATGTCACACCGGGGCGGGACAGGATCCGAGGAGCGGGAATTGAGAAGTCTATTAACCTCTGCTCAACGGAGGGAGTCTCTGTTATGACTGCTTTGACAAATGGGAGCATAGTTGAAGCACGTCTTGTAGGCAAATGGTATGTTGGCTTGTCTTATTTTCAAGAACTCCAATTCAAACACAATGCTTTTCAATATGAATTTGTACAGTCTAGCATATTCACAACAAATTCATTCAATGTGATAGTTTCCTTGTTTCATTTAAACTCTATGTAACCAGGTTGTACTCTTGCTGTACTTTTAGGTTTTCAAAATATTGAAGACTAAAAAAAAAAGACCCTTCATCATAAATGATAGTGCTCTTTTCAAATATTGTATGCAGTTTTTTTGTATTCATTATTATTGTAAGATTTCCAGTAGTGCAACAACAAAATGATAAAGACAATTTACACATTTATTTGTATTAGAACTTTAATCACCACTTAGTCCACTGTGCATTATGTTTAAAGCAATAATCCCGATAAATAAAAAGTTGATATTGCAACATATCAATTGATTTTTGGCAATTCAAGTTTCTACTCAGTGTTTATGCTACTTATGTATCTTTAAGGATCACAAAAAAAACCAAAAAAAAACCAGCTATTCTACATACTTTTGAATGTTAAAAATACTGTACAATGCATGAAATGATTGATGTTTATATCCCATACCATCCATCCATTTTCTTCCCCTTAATCCATTTCTGGGTCGGGGGGGTGGCAGTCAGAGCTGCACCCAGTCACAGAGAACCAGCCCCTCACTGATCCTCCTGCAGGTGGTGAGTCCACAGGAGCTGAGATCTTTCAGTGGGGGCTTCAGGCAAAGTGGGGTTAAGTGTCTTGCCCAAGGACACAACGACAGCAGTCATCAGTGGGAGTCGTGAAGTAGGTCTTGAGGTGGGCTCGGACCCAAAACCCATACCAAAATAATTATTTAATCAGCCTTTCATGCGTAATTTTTCTCAACAAAACCAAGATATATTCGCCTGTCCCATTGCTGTTTGAAGTGCTGTTGTCATGGTTGGATTTTGTGGCACTTCGGAGACAACCAGTTCGACAGCTACAGTAAACAGCACCACTGTGGCATCTTTCAACATCGCATGTGTTTGTCATTCAGGCCTTTAGAGTATTCACTGTTTCATCCACGCAGCACTTGGCAAAGGCTTCCGACTCCTAGGAACGTCAAGCTTTTAATGAAAAATGCTCTTGTTGAAAAACTACAAACCCACCAGTGTCCCGGGAGTCGATTGCACCACGCATTTTGAAGTTAAATATATATAAACAGTCGTCAAAATGTGAGCCATATTGAGTTGTAACAGATTTGTTTTATTTTTTTTCAAGGGTAGAGCGTAATCCACAGTGAGAAGAGCTATTTTGAGGCAAGATGCAGTCTGCGAAAACCCAGCAGAAATAAAAGCAGAAATAAGCAGATAATAAGGAGAAATGGTGACGCAGAGGCCATGGCCGGGAAATGCACTCAAAATCCTTTTAAGCTAAAGCCAAAAACATGATTTGGTGTTTTTATACACTCATATTATATTGCTAAATCTGTTGGGTGTAAAACTGTGATCTACTTATTTTGACCATACAGCAACTTTCACGACTGTACAGTTTATATATTTGGATCACATTACAGTTTTTCCTTTACAGCAAATCTTTTTCACAAAAACTTTGATAGCCCAGTTTTTTTTTTTTTTACAAATCCCAAATCCGTGGGTTTCAGAGTGGTGAAAACATGGGACCAATTCCAGAGCAATTTACAATTCTGAACGAAACATCTATATTTGAAAATTGGGCCGTATATCAATTGTTGTTGAATCAAAACTGTTGACTGCGCAGTTCCGAAACACCCAATCCCCATTGAAGTGCTTGGCACATAGTGACTAAGAGCCAGTTCATTTGGAGTAAACACAGCACTTAGCTTTTGGGCTCCATTTCCTCTCTTTATGGGAACAGAAACCCTCCCTCAGCAGTCACTGGAGGATGATGGCGTTGCTTGAAAATTAGTACATCATTGAGAGCCACATTTCAGATGTTCTTCCGGTCACATTCTTTGTATGTACTTTTGAATTTACCTGTGGTTTCAGCTGATTGAAAAAAATGGCTCTATAGAGAAGACACCCACATCGGTGAGTAGGGGAATGGTATGTGCATGAATGTGGAAGTGAGAGGGGCCAATGGCGAAAATTTGAAGCCCTATTTCTTTCAGTCTTCCCCAGGGAAGCTGTGGCTTTGAGAGAATCTAACCACCCCTGTATAAAGCAATGTTGTGTGTCTTTGAGTGTCTAATTATGTTATGATGTTTTGACATAATCATATCACTTTATGTATGTAGTTGGTATAATTATATACACTTTGGGTTTAACAGGCCTTATGCCTTCACTTTTTACATAATCCATTTTGACACTTAAATATTTATAGTAAGTCAAATTGGGCAGTTTTATTTCCTAAACAGACAGACAAAGACATTAAAAAACGTGTCATCATGCATATTTCATTATCTCTTCGACTTTGGCTGTGTTCTAGGTCAAGCTCCATCTGCTCCTCTGCAGCAGCATAAAACATAGCAGAACACAAGCACACATAGAGCACTGTCATATTACTGTCTGCACATGGGAAGTCAATCTACGTCTCCGCCTTCTATAACAGCAAATGTATCTGTCTGACGCTCTGCACTCCCATGCATCCTAAGTCGCTTAATAATAGATGAATCATAAAATCAAAACTGACAAGCAGCAATTGAAACGTGGTCCGTTTGTTTGGGGGATTAAAAATGCAGCAGTGCCGACATCACTTATGAATGAAGCCCAGAACTCCCTGAGAAAGACAGAGTTTGGTTTACTAGACATGTATCAAGTCAACACATATAATTTATCTGAAATTAAGCCAGGTAATATATGTAATTGCAATTTTGCCGTCAGATATTGCAATGAACCCTTTTTGAGAGAATACTGAATAGCAGCATCAACCCATCCCATACATTTATGAATGTGTCTAAGTTGCATGCCAGCTACTTCAAACTTAAGTGAAATTTCACATCTTCAAAGAAAAATAGTCTATGTAGTATGCATTGATGGTTAGTGTCTTTCCCGGTTCTGTAGATGCATTAGCACTTTCCAAACAGGTTAATTATTGCATGAACGTATGGCCATGTTGAAAATTGAAATCTCGCAATGTCAAATTTGGTAGATTATAAAGACTTGAATAAAATAAAATAAAATAAAAATAACATTCAAAGGGAAAGTCAGGAGGAGAGAATTTCATTATGGAATCAGTGAACAAATATTCACCCCTCCCCCCTGGACTGCCACCTTAACGTGGTGGGGGAGTTTGAGTACTCGGATGATCCTGGGAGCTATGCTGTCTGGGGCTTCATGCCCCTGGTAGGGCCTCCCATGGCAGACAGGTCTCAGGTGACGAGTCAGACGAAGCGCAGTCCAAAAACCACCATGGATCGCACTATAACGAGAGCAGTGACGTCGCCCGGCATGGCGCAGCCGGGACCCCACCCTGGAGCCAGGCCTGGGGTCGGGGCTCGTATGCGAGCGCCTGGTGGCCGGGCCTTAGCCCACGGGGCCCGGCCGGGCTCAGCCCGAAGGGATGACGTGGGCAGTCCCTCCTGTGGGCCCACCACCTGCAGAGGGGTCCGTGGTGGCGCGGTGCTGAGAGGACTGGGCGGCAGTCGAAGGCGGAGACCTCGGCGACCCAGTCCGCACACACAACATCTGGCTCTTGGGACGTGGAACGTCACCTCACTGGGGGGGAAGGAGCCCAAGCTCGTGGGGGAGGTTGAGCGATACCGACTAGAGATAGTCGGCCTCACCTCCACACTAGGGTTTAATATTTTTCCCGAAAATGAGACGTATCATATCCCGGGAAAAGACGACGCCTTTCCCGGGAAATCCCGGGAAATAGCTGTTGTTTGTAGTTGTTGTTTTTAGCCCAAGTAATGTATGATATCACTCAAATATATAATCCAACAAAAGCTGCCATCTCCACTAGTGTTTCACCAAGTGACTTGCTAGCTTTGCTAAAGTAGCCATAGCGTTTACAGACGTTTTGTTGATGGGCTTTCTTCAGGAATTTCACTATTATGAGATTCTAAATGTCTGCGCAATCCACTTGTCGAAAAGTGACGTGCGGTGTGGTTTGGAGGCAGTGACTTCAGCCCAATCAGATGAACATATATCATATAAATCAACAGAACCTACAGAGCGGCTTATTCACAATTAGTTTGGCTACAGCAGAATGTTTTCCATGGCCCGCATTGTTTGCTCAAACAAAACGCAAAAGTTCGTAAAAGGCACATTTCCAATTGTGCAATGGGTCTTACCTTAGTTATTAATGAACAGCACAGACCACTTCAGTTCAGACCAGTTTCATGTTTAAGTCCATATAATAGTTTGAGCGCAGATATGTAATCCCCATTTGGAAATAAGCCCAAAGAGTTTTAAAGCGTAAAACAAAACGGGTGCCACCTCCATAAACTCCTCCGTGTGTTCGCTGCAGCCGGCTCTCGGGCGCATCCAATTTCTAATATCAACCTTCTTACCCTTCTCCTCTCTTCCTTATCATTCCTATCGTCATTGTAAGCAGAACATTACCCTAAATGCATTTTATATGATTTTAAAATGTGTTATATGTATGTTAGCCAAACCTGTTGCTGCCCTTAGCAGATAGAAAAAAAGAAAGGAGCTTTCTGATAGAATTGGACGTAACCAAATTCTGGGCTCACATGTGCCCCGTACCCTGAGCCTGGCCTCATTACAAGTCGTGGTTTAGCGCGATTAAGACCCATATTTGTTGTCAAAAACACAATTTAGGAGCCATCCTCTCAGCTGTAGACATGTTGATTGTAAATGAAATATGTTTGAACTTTGAACAACAATAAACGTGCTTTATAATAGGAGCGCACTGTATTTTTTTTTTTACTTTCATTTCCCGTTTCCCGTCATAACATTTCCCGGGAATCGGGAAATAGTTTTCATCAGATTTCCCGGGAATCCCGTATCCCGGGATTAAACACTACTCCACACACAGCTTGGGCTCTGGAACCCAACTCATTGAGAGGGGTTGGACGCTCCACTTTTCTGGAGTTTCCCGCGGGGAGAGGCGGCGAGCTGGGGTGGCCATTCTCATTGCCCCCCATCTCAGCCGCCATGTGTTGGAGTTCTCCCCGGTGAATGAGAGGATCGCGTCCCTCCGCCTCCGGGTGGGGGACAAGTCTCTCATTGTTGTGACGGCCTACGGGCCTAACAGCAGTGCAGAGTACCCGGCCTTCCTGGAGTCCTTGGGAGGGGTACTGGACGGTGCACCGCCCGGGGACTCCGTTATTCTCCTGGGGGACTTCAACGCCCATATTGGAAACGCCAGTGACACTTGGAGAGGGGTGATCGGAAAGAACGGCCCCCCTGATTTGAACCCGAGCGGTGTTCAGTTGTTGGACTTCTGTGCCAGTCACAGTTTGTCCATCACGAACACCATGTTTGAGCACAAGGGTGTCCACCAGTGCACGTGGCACCAGGACACCCTAGGCCGGAGGTCGATGATCGACTTTGTTGTCGTATCATCTGACCTTCGACCGCGTGTCTCGGACACTCGGGTAAAGAGAGGGGCGGAGCTGTCAACCGATCATCACCTGGTCGTGAGTTGGATCCGCTGGCAGGGGAAGAAGCCGGTCAGACCTGGCAGACCCAAGCGTATAGTGAGGGTCTGCTGGGAACGTCTCGCTGAGCCCCCTGTCAGACGGACTTTCAACTCGCACCTCCGGGAGAGTTTCTCCCAGGTCCCGGCGGAGGAGGGGGACATGGAGTCCGAGTGGACCATGTTCTCTGCCTCAATCGCCGATGCGGCGGCTCGTAGCTGTGGTCGCAAGGTCTCTGGTGCTGGTCCCGGCGGCAACCCCCGAACCCGGTGGTGGACACCGGCAGTAAGGGATGCTGTCAGGCTGAAGAAGGAGTCCTATCGAGCCATGATGGTTCGGGGGACTCCTGAGGCAGCTGTCCAGTACCGGCAGGCCAAGCGTCCCGCGGCCCGGGCTGTTGCAGAGGCAAAAACCCGGGACTGGGAGGAGTTCGGAGAGTCCATGGAGCATGACTATCGGTCGGCCTCGAAGAGATTCTGGCAAACCATCCGGCGCCTCAGGAGGGGGAAGCAGTTCTTTGCCAACACCATGTACGGTGCGGGTGGAGAGCTGCTGACCTCGACTGGGGATATTGTCGGGCGGTGGAAGGAATACTTTGAGGTTCTCCTCAATCCCCCCGTCACGTCCTCTGTTACAGAGGCAGAGGCTGAGGATGTTGGGGCGGATACATCTATCTCCCTGGCTGAGGTCACCAAGGTGGTTGGTAGCCTCCATGGTGGCAAGGCTCCGGGTGTGGATGAGATCCGCCCTGATTATCTAAAGTCTCTGGATGTTGTAGGACTGTCTTGGCTGACACGTCTCTGCAACATCGCGTGGCGATCGGGGGCAGTGCCAATGGAGTGGCAGACCGGGGTGGTGGTCCCTCTCTACAAGAAGGGGGACCGGAGGGTGTGTTCCAATTATCGTGGGATCACACTCCTCAGCCTCCCCGGTAAGGTCTACTCCAGGGTACTGGAGAGGAGGTTACGGCCGATGGTCGAATCTCGGATCCAGGAGGAGCAGTGTGGTTTTTGTCCCGGTCGCGGAACACTGGACCAGCTCTATACTCTCCATCGGATACTCGAGGGTTCATGGGAGTTCGCCCAACCTGTCCACATGTGTTTTGTGGATTTGGAGAAGGCGTTCGACTGTGTTCCCCAGGGTGTCCTTTGGGGGGTTCTCCGGGAGTACGGGGTCGGGGGTCCTCTGCTGAGGGCCATCCGATCCCTGTATGACTGGAGCCAGAGCTGTGTTCGCATTGCCGGCAGTAAGTCAGACCTGTTCCCGGTGAATGTTGGCCTCCGACAGGGCTGCCCTTTGTCACCGGTTCTGTTCACTGTATTTATGGACAGAATATCTAGGCGCAGCCAGGGGTCGGAGGGGTCCGGTTCGGAGACCACAGGATTTCATCTCTGCTGTTTGCGGACGATGTTGTCCTGTTGGCTCCAACGAACCAGGACCTGCAACATGCACTGGGGCGGTTTGCAGCCGAGTGTGAAGCGGCTGGGATGAGAATCAGCACCTCCAAATCCGAGGCCATGGTGCTCGACCGGAAAAAGGTGCCTTGCCCTCTGCAGGTGGGTGGAGAGGTCCTTCCTCAAGTGGAGGAGTTCAAGTATCTCGGGGTCTTGTTCACGAGTGAGGGAAGAATGGAGCGTGAGATTGACAGGCGGATCGGTGCAGCGTGCGCAGTGATGCGGTCGCTGTATCGGACCGTTGTGGTAAAGAGGGAGCTGAGCCGAAAGGCAAAGCTCTCAATTTACCGGTCAATCTTCGTTCCCTCCCTCACCTATGGTCATGAGCTTTGGGTAATGACCGAAAGACCGAGATCACGGATACAAGCGGTCGAAATGAGCTTCCTCCGCAGAGTGGCTGGGCGCTCCCTTAGAGATAGGGTGAGGAGCTCAGTCACACGGGAGGAGCTCGGAGTAGAGCCGCTGCTTCTCCACGTCGAGAGGAACCAGTTGAGGTGGCTCGGGCATCTGTTCCGGATGCCTCCTGGACGCCTCCCTGGGGAGGTCCCACCGGGAGGAGGCCCCGCGGAAGACCTAGGACACGCTGGAGGGACTATGTCTCTCAGCTGGCCTGGGAACGCCTTGGGGTCCCCCCGGACGAGCTGGAGGAAGTGTGTGTGGATAGGGAAGTCTGGGCGTCTCTGCTTAGACTGCTGCCCCCGCGACCCGACAACGGATAAAGCGGAAGAAAATGGATGGATGGATGGATGAACAAATATTGTAAAGGTTTTGTACCAAAAAAAAGATATTTAGTATAAATCAATGATTGTCAAAATGGAAAAATAAAATAATCCTGCAGCACTAGTCCAGTGTACACAAGAATAAAGAAAAGAAGCTACAACAAAGATACAAACTTCAAATATACTCTCGTAAAGATTCCTCAAAAGAAGTAAATACTGTAAACTAGTTATAATAGTCACCTCAATTTAAGATAAAGCTAACATTAATTAGCTGCATCTACATTCGTGACTTGTTGAATTAAGCTGACAGCCCTAAGTAGACATTGGCTAACCTCTCTCCCAGTCTGTACATGCAACACTGAAAAGAAGTGAAAGTCAATTGATTCGGCTCTCCGTGGCCGAAAGGGGAAATAAATTACCTCTGGGGTGAGCCTATCTTCATTTTGTGCATCAAATGGGGCTTTAAGTGTGCCCTTGGGGACGTCCCCTGGAGCTCTCAAAGTGCACACAACATTATAGCTGCTGAGACTAAACTTTTTCCAATATGAATGTGTCCATGTATCACAAATCCTCCTCATTCTCTACTACAGCATGATACAACAACAAAACATTGTGTTGGCATTTTGTGAAATGTCTCAGAGGGCATATATCTAAAGGTCTCATTGATGGATTGGGACTCTGAAATGAAGTTTTGTTTTTACAATTGGCAAAAACAATGTTAAAATGTATGGATTGTGCTGGACTGGATTTAAATTAGACGGAAAGTAGCTACAATACAATCATCAGTATCACAGATCAGAACATATTGTGCCCACTTCTTTGGTTCTGCTCCATTTGTATTGTATTTATATTATTTATTTTACTTCAGCAGGGGCTCGCCAAGGCTTCCCCGACTGACGTTTTTTCTACCCTATGGCTGTGAATTTTGTTGTTGTTTTACCCGAGTTCCTCCCATTGTTTAACCACTTTTCACTCAAGTCATATCAAGGCTCCTCCGATTTTGACTGAAAGCTGTGTCACTGCACACACCTGAGCAGGGCTGGACTGGGACAAAAAAACGGCCCGGGCATTTTTTCTTTCTTACCGGCCCAGGCATGTTTTTGTCACGTTTTTTACAGTTTGTTTATACCAGGGATTGCCAACTCAAAAGGTTCAAAGAGCCATATTTGACAAAAAATACTAAAAACATCTGTCTGGAGCCGCAAAAAAATAAGAGCCTTGTATAAAGCTTATATGAAGGTTACACAATGTAGCTACATTAGCTACATTAGCCTAATATCTAAATGACCAAGTAAAGGCTACAAATACATGATTAGCATTCATGATTATCAAATGTGTGTTTTCACTGCAGCGTGTCCTGGAGAGAATGACGCACCACGCGATGACTCTGCTTTAACTTTGACTTCCATTTTTTTGCCTTCATGCAACTGTAGAAATACAGTAAATAAATCTGCTTTTTGGCTCAAAGGTCACACACCTGCACTGTCCGCTCATATCGATCACGTCACAGGCTGAAGTTTGCTGGAGCTGAATGTCCTTAATGGCCTTTTCTTTCACAGTCTTTGCGGAGGTTTTTGAAGTCTGAAAAAGGTGCTCCGGATTTTGTATGAAAGAATCCTTCACGTAATCCCTGTGAACGGTATTTAGTGCTTCATTGTTCCTCGTGTTGCAACAAAACTTCCTATTACATCGCAAACATGAAGCAGTCCTTCCTCATTGACTAAAAGCAAATGTTCAGTCTTGTCCTTAGTCCAGTCTTATTATCGACTCGTTCTCTTTTTATCTTTGGGATCTGTGCGCACACGCCGGTTTGTTCACAGCAGCGGCCGTCTGCCGCGGGGCCGCGCCACAGGATATGACTCACTACGTTGACAGAAATGTTGAAATTGAATATTACTTATACACATTTTTACAGCATTGAAATACGTTAGGAATGTTTTTCCTCCTACAGAAACCACATTCAAACTAGGAATAAAATATAGCCCTCACACTCCATTTTCAGACATTTTTGAAAAGGCTCCAGGAGCCACTGGGGAGCACTAAAGGTTGCCGACCCCTGGTTTATACAGTATGTGGAAGCATACTGTAGAGGATCAGGATATCTGCAGTTTCAACAAAAAAATAAAGTGCAATAGTCTACATTACAAGAGAGTAATGAACACGTCTCAGAGTGAGGGAGGTGACACAGACAATACTATTGTTTGTTACAGGGATGAGAATTGGTCAAAAAAGACTGAAATGCATATTGTCAGCCATTTGCTGGCTCTAAATCTGTTTAATTTTTTCACAACATTTTACTTTTGGGCTCAAACATGAACTTTTAATGCAATGGAAAATTTAGGCACCCGAGCTTTAATTTAGTCGCGCTTCGAGAGGAGAGGGGAGACGCGGACTGTTTCCTGCAGCGGTGTATTTATTGGGTGCACAAATTACGCAAAGACACGCATGGTCCTGTGCGCGTTTATGGGGTTGGGTACATGGTCACGTTGCGGCTACGCGCTCACCGTGTTGTGTTGTGAGCGGTTCCCGCGTCCAGCTCAGAGCCGCTGGATGCGGGAACACTGCGGCCGCTGAGGTGGTGGAATCCCGTTCGAGTACATACAGCAGGTGCCCGCGGACACGCGCGCTCCCCTCGAACAGTTCTCAACGGATTTACACTTTTCACAAACATCTTTTTTGTATGAGGCAAACAGACCGGCCCAAATATGGGCATCGGCCCTTCTGGCATTGCCCGGTACGCCCGATGGCCAGTCCAGCCCTGCACCTGAGTGACACCTGCACCCTTGACCAGTGTCAGCAGCTGCAGCATCGCTCTTGGGCAAAATGCATCAGTGCATCTGCATCAGTGCTGGGTCCCAAGGTCAGAAAAAAAAAAAATCTAATTTCTAAACCTAGACCAGGTCAAGACCGAGGACTGTGCGCACCAAACAAATTATACTCCTGAGGTTTATCTTTCTTTTTAATGTACTGTGATTATTTATGATTTTAAAGCTGCACTAACTGACTTTGAGAAATGTTCGAATGTGAGCGGTGAGCTCGCCCTCCCCTCACCAACGGAGCTTTCGCCCCCCACTACCCCCTCCCCCTCAGCCGCACATGTGCTAATTGTATACGGCGCTCACGTATCATAATATGAATCGCACATTTGAACGTGGATGGCGTGACCACAGAATGATAGAACCGAGCCTTTCTTTTGGATGGCTGTTTCGCTGTGTAAGCAGTAACCGATAACAAAGACACGGAAGCTTCAGGTTAGCCTCCGCCGCTTATTTACCTCTGTTGCCTGTGCTAACAAGAGACAGGTAAGCTATTCTCAAGAAAGTGGGGGGCAGTGGTCCGCTGTGATTGGTCACAATCTGAACCTGAAACACATTTTCTTCCTTGTTTCACGAAAACTCCATCTAAAATTAGATGACACAGCAGCACAAATCTGCGCTACTTTTTCTTCAAAAGGACGTATATCCCAATGCATTGCATGGATATGGATTGAATTTTTGTAATGAATACAAAAATAAGTCAGGTAATGGAGCTGCCTTATGTGACTGTTTCTATTTTCTTTTGTTCAGCACTTGTTGCCTTGTGTATGAATTGTGCTATACAAATAAACTTGCCCTGCTTAGTATTTTTGTAAGTATTTTTGGCTTTTTTGGGGGGGCTATGAACACAGAATAGGTCCAGAGCAAACAACAAAACAAACATTCATTCAAAAACACATCAACTTCACACTTCACGTCACAAATAGGCTATGTCAACACATACTAATGATGTCTGCTAGAGTTCTGAATAATTAGGATTTTACACTTTGGATCAAACCTCATTTCACATTGCTAACCATGCCCATGCAAAACCATTCTGTACATTAAACATTCTCAAATAGCAAATGTACATTTCTCTGGATCAGCTCCCGTTCTCAGGACAGAGGAGAACAGTTGTTTGGAATTGGCGCTCCAGCCGAATGCCACTTTGATTGCTCTATTTCACGAAGCTTGACGAGGCCATTTTCCAACATTTTAATCCCTTTCTTAATGCGCTCCGGAAAATTGGTTCCAATGAGTGCTCGATATAGTTTGGCAGTGCGTAGATGAACCGAAGAAACTCAAATCCTGCTGGATTATAAAACATTGCTAATAGAGAAAATGTCAACCTAAGAAACCGACACTAGAAATGACCATATGTAGCTTTTTAATTTTCATAGTCGCTCCATGGAAAACTAGTATTCTAGTTACAGCAGCAGAAAATGTTCCCCCGGACTTTTCTAGCCAAGAGATTTACAGACAATATGTGAAATATGAATCATAGCCGTTTGAGGGAGAGTGCTCGGGGGATTTGGAGGTATGTATGAAGGCAGAGAGCGTGGGAGACAGATGATTGCTTACAGGATGGAGGAGAAATGAGAGGCCATCAGTGGTTGTACGATGCAGACAGGTGTATGCAAACACAAGTATAAACAGGGACATGGCTGGACAGATTTTCTAGGTTTTAAGGAGGTCATGGAGGACACAATATAGTTTTATTTCAGGATGTCTGCTGTGATGATAACAAAATACTTGCAGATGTGTTGCTGTTTTATGAATAATGCCCGTTTGCCAGACATGAATGGGAATGACCAATGGATGACTAACAAGTTGAAAGGCACACAATATAACAATTTGGTTGAAAAACTGACTTATTTTACAAACCCATTCTCAGATATAAACAGTTGGCAACAAAAATCTCCAATAGAAGAGATTAAAAGTAAACTTTAAAAGGCGTAGCGGTGTGTGAACAGCCCACATGTCAAAGTTCACTGCAAAAATGTTTGATATTTTTCTTCATATGTAATGTTTTAATAAACCATACAAAGCGCAGTGTAGTGCACACTTTCCAAATGAGTTATCAAACTGCAAAACACAGCAAGCCCATGAACTGGCTTTTATTGTGTATACATGTCTGCCTCTTTAAAATTCACTAAGTACTTGTTTCAGAATTACAACATGGTTAATCCTATTATAATGTGGTTGATTTTTAATCCCAGTTATTCACTCACCAGATATTTTACGTCATTGTGAGAACTTTGAAAACACAGATGTTGGCCCTGATCGCACCTCGAATCCACAAGCTTTGCAGGACTAGTTAGAAATGCAACTGCATGAAAGCCATCATTTCACTGATTGCCACTTGTCAAAAAACAACAATACATTCTAGTGTGCTAGCGCTCTTCCCACACACTGTCCATAATGCTTGTAAACCCCTTTATTTAGCTCGTTTTAGACAAAAGCGACACACAAGGCTGCAGAGCTGTTGAATGGCTCACACCTGGTTGCCGGCCCACACGTGTCACCTGCAGTCGCACAGGGTGGAGAGTGAGAGATCATTCAAAGAACAATAGACAACCTGCTATGGGACAATCTAGTACACTTTGCTTTAGCTCAGTGAAGAGTATAAACAGGGGTGCACATAACCTTTTCAGTGAGGTTCTCAGATGAGTACCAAGAAATGGTGTTTGGTACTCACTCCATTTGTCGCGTGGTTCTTAATGGAGATTTTATACTTGCATCTTTTTAATGCAAACATTTTGATCAGCTCAGATAATCCACTCAATCCAAGTCAAATAATGACTCACAGAGCTCTTTCTTAAAAATGCAAAACAAAAACAAAAAATCGATACGTTCTGTTTGATTTGTTCACATAATTTAACTTTGGGCAAATTTTATTAATGCAAGGGAAAATGTAGGTACCACAGCTTTATTTTAGAGACACGGGGAGGACATGGACACTCCTTAAGACTAGCTACTAGCTTAGTGCAGAACCAAACAGGTCGACTCAGTTCCTCTGTATGATCATGCACACAGTGTGACAACCGCGTCAAATGAAGTGTAGGAGGCGCCTGTAGCGAAAGCAAATCAGTTATCCACTGTATATTGTGAAACAAAGTTAGATCGTGGAAGAAATACCTGCAGCTTGCTCGATTCCGACTTTCCCCACGACAACAGACCCACCGGTGAATAGAGCGCGCTTATTTCAGGAAGTGTTGCCACAGGGACAGTGGGAACTCTCGCTCAAACTCTCGCAGGAGTAAGACAACTACCGCAAGATTCTTTACAAGAGACGGCATAAAAATAATGGAGAGGAGCAGAGACGAGAGGAGCGGAGACGATAAAAATGACCCGGGTTACATGAAGTACGCAAAGGCGCTTACTAACTCAAGTGATAGTACGCATCTCTGATATTTGTCGGGCATGCGTACCTGCGTACCACTTATGTACACCCCTGTGAATAAAGCAGATGGTAATAAGGACATTTATATATATTTGCAAAGAAAATAGGTCAACCCTGACCGTCACAAAGTACAGTCAGAGTTTGAAGTATAGTGACAAGTATCATGTTCTCATACATTGTTGTAGAATTCTATTTCAGTTTGGGCAGGTGCCAACACAACTACGGGGAGGACATGTTGAAAAAGAAAAATGCCAAAACATAAAGGGCAATTCTTAGTGAAAAAAATGAAAAGAAATTCCTTGAACTACACTAAAGTGTGTGTTTGAGTGTGTGCGTGTATGTGTGTGTGTCATATGTGACTAAATAACATGCTAAAGAATATGCTAATTGAGGCCTGGCAAAAACAGATGCCTTTGGTTAGGATTCAGCCGGTGTGTGCACACCGCTGCCACTGCAGATGATGGGGAGATGTTTCAGGTCAAGCCCCTGAGGAGAAATGTGATGTACACATACAAGTACATTACAGGGAATTGAGCCAATTTTGAACACACTTACTTTGTCAAACATTTTCTTAGCTCTTACAAAGTCATTACTTTGTAAAAGCTAAGAGCATTACATTTGTAAATTAGTGTTGGAGTGATACTATATTTTACAATTATACAAACTTAATTTGAATTAGAGAAAAAACATTAACATATTAGGGTAGGAAGAATAGGGGTTAAAAATGTGAAAAATAATCAAAAGTGCTGAATGCTGTTGTTGTTCATTTATTCCAATATTCAATCAATACATGCTCAAATAAGTATCTTGTTCTGATGATTGTTGATACTTATTAGCTACCCTGCTGTGAATACATTTACAAATTCAATAAAGTATGCATTCTTATTAAAAAAATACATTTTTGTAAATTATCTCACCTTTAAGAACGGAGTGAGATGCTGGGCGTTAAATATAGAGCGCAGAAGAAAAAAATACAAAACAGAAACATTTGTTCTAGTCTTGGGAATAGAACAATTAAAACAATTTCTAGGTCTTTTCACAAGTTAATCCTATGTTAAAATATGTGTTAAATTTGATTCCTGCACATTATCATAACATTATTTCAAGCATCCATGGGAAAAAAGCCTTTGAATGAACATATTATTAACATCAGCAAATGCTTCGGAAATCCTGCAGCTGCCCCATAATAACCTTGATTCATTGCACATTCCTGAAACCATATCATTCCTCACCAGCTGGGCGTGAAGCAAATGGGGGATATTTTTAATTACCCCTGGGTGCTTGAACACTGGCCATCCAGCTCGCACGAGGCCACAGCACTGATACTGTTCTGGGGTGATAAAATTCATCCACGGGCCCTTTCTGACCATGATCCAGGCTGGCCCCCACGCTTTTTCAGCCTCTCCTTCCCCACCTGTGCGCCTCCAATTAGAGCTGGCTAGGATAGGACAAAGCGAGCCGGAAACAATGACATTTCACACGGTAGCGCCCTCTCTCATGAATATGGAGCAGAGTAATTATGGTCGCTGTTGCCCCCTTTGCTCTACCCCGGTGTGGGTGGGGATGCGTTTTGGGTCACAGTCTGGTCGAAGTAAGGCTGGATGATTTGGCGAGGATATAGGGTGATGTGATGTGTTGTTGTGACTGCTAATTTTCACATGTCCAACAAACACCCCAAAATTGTTTGTCAATTACAGTAAAAAAGTAGAGTAAATTTTATCAACAATACATGTCTCCCAATATGAATATTTTGATACCAATACTGAGCCTTGAATAACACGAGACTAAATATTACAAGTGACTATGTTGTCTAGGAACCATCCATTGGACATTGGGATTATGACGGTCCATTGTACATGCTACAAATGGCTATCCTATATCCAATAGTATCCATTTAACTCAAAAAAAGATTTACAATGACAATAGAAGAAGCAACAATAAAAGAGAATTGATGTTTACACAATGTGACGAACGATTACTGCCATTTGTGCAAGTGAAACATGTGGGAAGATAGATTTCCGTCTGCTGTTGTCAGGATTGAGCTGTAAACAAATATAAACTTCCATATGTCCAATAGGGCGTCATGATCGTCTTACTGTCTCTCCCCATTCTGTGATTGGTCCCCAAATCCATCTAACATTTTTGTCTCGAATTCCCAGGCTGTTGTGCAGTCTGTCGTGCACACAGTAGCATGGGTATTCCGAGGCAAACAGATACCGATAATTTATAGTCAAGGAGGGAAATAACTAAAATAGAATGCCAATATATCTGTTTAAGGCAATAATTAAGGGATTTAAATCTGTTCATGCTATTGACTGTTGTGAGTGTGGGGTTTACAAAAATAACGAAACATAGGATTTTAAATGTAGTGTATTCTAGTAGCAAATTTACACCACAAATTATCAATTGTTGTGAAGGATAAACTACATAACATAAACATTTAAATAATTCCAGCGTTTCTGTGACGTATATGTACCATGTGAGAGAGCAGTGACGTGAACGCTGGGTGTGAATATTTCAGCTTTTTCTTGAAAAAAGCCCGCAAAAACTGGCACCAGATTGCGTCGCCCCAGTGAATGCTCATTCCAAGATATATACTGTAGGTTGTGATGCATTTACCACAAGCGATTTTAAACCTATTGTGCAAATAATATATTTTAAATTATGTATGTTGCAACATTGCTCCATTGCTAAAAACAGACGTGGAGTTGTTTTAGAGCCATCCATGCAAATATCAGAAGCTTCTGACACAACCATGACGCTCTGCTCCTTCTCCCACCGTGATGAAATTATTTATTATACAAAATTACAAATATAAATACTATAATTATCATGTCCAATGGCAATAAATAAGGCATAATACTTCTTTAATGTGTCATGAAATGTTTTACTCAATCAATAAAGGTACATAGTGCACTAGTGGGATCTCATAAGTGATGAACAAAACAATCATTTAAATTTGAACCGGTTAGGAAATATATTCAGGGGGGAGTTTTGAAAGTCTTAAAAGACATGTAACTGTTACACTGTGATAAAAAGAGGCTATTTATTTGCATGTCTCTGTACTGTACTCAGATATTCATCCAAAACACTGCTTTAATTAACCTACATTCTGAAGTTCGCTGTGAGTGAGATAAAAAGGAACTAATTTTGTATAAGTAGCACTAGTTCAATGTTCAAAGAGTATTTGTCTTGGAATCTGCAATCGCTTGTATCTTATCTCGCCCTACTCCACTTCCATAGCTCCTCAGATTAGAGAAAACTTGTGTACACTCATAAACTGGAATTTCCTTTCTCTTAAACATCACAGCAAGAATTACAACCTATATAACTCTTCATTATTTTTATTAATAATTTACATTTCACACTGAACCACATTTTCCCAATGTTCACAGTCAAAACTGGGAAACCAGATAACTTTGTGGTAAGTAAAATTGCCAAGGAATTACGATTGAGGTGACTTGATACCATTATTTTGAAAAGTTCACTTTTTGTGATTTGAAAGTTAGGTTATTCATGGAGAAATTTAACTCAACATTTGTAGGTCTGATTTTAGTCTCAATTTCTTCATGGTCTTCCTAGGGCCCTCTGAAGATTTGGATCCCAAAGACCATTTATGTTTTGATGACGATGCCAATAAATAATTGAATATTTGAATTGAATAATAAGTTAATCAAGAATCAAGGTATCAATGAATACTGGCACTTACAGCTTCAGAGGGAGTATATGTAATAGATTTAACCAGAAGAGAATAGAGAAAAGTCCACCTGTATACGTATATGACTGAAAGATTCCACAATAACATGCAATAAAGATAAGCACACCTTTAATTAATGCTCAGACTAAATGTTGGTGCAGGGGGGAGACACACTGAATGATAAAACTGAAAGAATCCAGCCAAGGTAGCATGCATTTTAGTCTCCCATTTATTTCTGTGTAAAGAGCAATGAGCTGAGTGGCTGTTTCCTACTTAATTATCTGTCTAATGGAGAAAGAGAATGGCATTTAATTAGCGGGCCCCAGATTTAGACTGGTGCCATGTGAGAGGTAAGTGGATTTAATGTTGCAAGGATAAATGCTTTTGCAGGGATGATATGCAGATGTTTGCACATGTGCAGTGGCCGGAACAAACTAGCACAGAGCGCAAGATTCAGCGTTAACACATAGGATCTGCTCAGAGGTGTGCCGACACTGTAGGAGGAGGTGCAGGAGCAATGAAGAACTGAAATTAATCACATTTGTGGGTAATTGTGTGACAAAAATATCCAAGAAGAGAGCCTCTTTCACCCTATCAACACGGCTGAATTCTAAACCAGGTGTGATGAAAGAGTTATACACAATATTTGAATTCTATAGGTGTGGCATGTCATAACTAACTTACTAGTTTCATAAATAACAAATGATTTCCACAAAAAAACAGTCTAAAAAAGTATCATCACACAACATGAACAAGAGCCCTTTGCATCACTATATTTGAGTCTTGGGCTGGCAGCTGATTGCTGATGGGACAGATGAATTATTTGGATTGTTTTTTATGACATAGTTTTTTTTTCACTGTTGTAGTTTGAAAGTTAGGGACCCTGACTTTAAAGCATGTGCAACTGTGGGTTACAAAGTTAAAAACACAGTATATGTTACTTTTTATTCTAGGCCTCATCAAAATATTTATTAAGATACAGCCACACAATCCAGACCAATATCAACAACAAAAAAAAAAAAAAATCGGCCTGGAATTCATGGTGCACAGTTTGACACATGCTACCTGACACAACTCAACCTGGAGTTGGTGGCTCCACATGTGGCTTGCTTTGGAGTGCAAATGAGGCTAAATGTATTTCAAAGAGCATCGGTTCAATGCAAAATGTGAATCATTTGATCAGCCCAACCTCCATGCCCTCAAACTATTTCTAAACACTCACCATAGACTTTAAGGTGAATGGGGTTAATTAACAACTTTTGGATCATCCAGTTGATGTGCAATTGACACGTCACTATGAATATTCAAGATCGTGTGGGTTTTTTTCCTTTTATGTTAGGTCTGTATTAACATATTGGAAGCTTGGTTTCCAAGTTGTCAGTTTCTTGGCTGAGTATGTGTTATAAAAAAGGATTTAATGTCTCTATTGTAGAACAAGCCATAGACTTTTGGAAGACTGCCCAATGCCCCGCAGACAGCAGAGGATGAATATTTGGGAGTGACATCATTGTAAAACACTATGATATCTTTGTGTGATGAAAGGTGCTCAAAATGGTGCTGATTATTGAAAATTGATGACGATAAAACACATACTGAAAGTTTCACTTTTTTGTGCAGCCGGACCAAACTTGCACTCAATGTCATGACATACAGAGTGCAAGGGGTTTGGGAGTTGGTTGTGATTGGTCTCATATCGTTCCTGGTCCCCTGCTCTCCACTCGTTCTTCAATGCTACAACGCCAACATCTGTAACAATCGAGTGGATTTGATCTGTTTCATTGTGTGTGAGTTTGTACATAGCAATGATATGACACCCAGTGCTCATTCTTTTATATAATATATCACCAGTATACAGTATGTGTGTATATATATGGTAATAATAATTTAAATATTCAAATGTGTATGGTGCACAGCTTCTGGAGACCTAAATGCATTTTGACCATACTCTCCTATCGACTCAGCACTTTTTTTTTATTATTAGTAACATACTGTTCAGTGAGCTTATTCTTATGCGGCAGTTTGTTTATATTCCAAGCCTGCTGGGACACCGACAACAGGTGAAACATTATCCATATCCAAATTTATGCAAATAAAGCATTATGCAGTTCTCAGCGCCATGCTTGCAGACCTTAATTTCACAGTACGAAGTAGGTCTCTGTGTCGACGCGCTAATTTCTCCAAGATTAGCATTAATGTCATTGGACGTAAAGGTAGCCATTTGCACGCCATGCCATAATGGTTTGCTTGCCCTATTTGCAGATGGGATATGAGTATATAGTATATCCAATGTGTAGAAATGCATTGAAAAGCAGCAGCAGCAGAGTGACGGATTGTAAATAGCCTGCATTATACCTTGAAGCGGCAGTAGCATGGAGCAAGTGAAGTGTAATCAAAAGCCTGGGTCTGCCTCAAGGTCGACTCATCAGCGGAGTTATCACGCCTGAATTATACATGACGGACTCTGCAAACCGCAAATACTCCAGAATCTTACATGAGGAAATGGGGGAAGGACGGACCAGGGCATGTGACTAGTATGGGAGGTCAAAAGAGCTTATCTAAAAATACAATTACAAGAAAGAAACATGCATGTATGTGTGTGTGTGACAGACAGTTGCAAAAAGGGTCACCAGTGTGGAAGTGTGCTTAGATTGGTTGAATGCGTGTGATGGGAGCAATCACTTAAGTATCCCCATTGTGGGGCGAAATAAGGATCTTGTATATTTTTGTAGGTGTATTATGATAAGAAATGTGCATAAATGTATGTTTTCCACACACAAAAAAAGATAGATAACATTAATTTGGAGGTGGGCATATGCCACTATCCGGATTCAAGTTTTTTCATATAGTAAAAAAATGGATTAAAATGGAAGCAACATGCCTAAATGCTTGGAATGGCGATGTGTCAATACTGTTTGGAAACAAAATTGACCAGAAAAACAAACAAAAAAATCACCTCTAGGAAGTCCATATTGTAAACTCGGTTGAAAATGGTAAGTAGTCTAAAGGCATCAGGAAAGATCTGCACCTCGATATAGTTATAAATGGTGTATGGGAGTCTGGATCTGCTTGTTTGCCATAGTATTTGTGTATAGACTGAAAGATCTTTTCTTGGACATAAGAATAGTAAAGGCTGACATATATTGAATACCAACATATTTTTTAATGCTTCACACGCCTCCGCCCAGACGGCCGATAAATTATGCACAATATCAACAAACAAACGTTAGCCCCATACAACCCAATCACAACAGCTTCGGAGAGCTTCAGTGTTACCAAAGCTAACAGCCAGGTCTCACGCAGCGAAAAGAAAATAAGGCGACTAGACTGGATCGCATTCTCATTTGCCTCTCAAGATGGAGCCTTCAGCCACGGTTCACCAGAGTCAGGCCAACGCTGTGAACCCAAACAGCCGATCGATAGAGCATCCGCTGGAGTCAGCCTCCTTGAACCCTTTCCCTGCTCACACTCACAGATGCTTTTCAATCTCCAACAACAATGACAGGAGATGAAAGGCGATCAGCACATAGTCCTTGGCGTTTGTGTCAGCGAGTGAACAAACAAGGTGTGGCGATGTATCAGTTTGACTATTTGTTTATTGCACATAATTGGCAATTATCCTTTTTCATATGGGAAAATTGCACTGTTCTCTGAGAGGGATATAACATTCAAAACACTCTTTTGTCATCAGAAATTTGAGAAATAGACAAAAAGTAAATCCTTGAAACCTTGTATGCGTTGCGTTTGTCTTACTCTGGACCATGCGTCTGTAATAAAAGTTTGATGATGATGTAAGAGATAGAGGACTACTGAAATCAATAACAGAAACAAATAAGTGAAAGAAGCTATGCACTCTATAAAAAGTTTCCTGAAATAGTCAAATAAAATGTTTATATTGTACAGTAAGCTATTTCTATTTCATCCATTTTCATATTCATCATTCATAAACAATCTTACTTATTTCATTAGGGTGACTGAACATTTGTCCCTTTTGCATGTCCAATATTCTAATAGGTTCGTCAATAAAAGTCAGTGAAGCCGAGCTGTGCCTTGAGAGGATTAAAATTAAAGTCTTTGCAACACGGAGCGGTCAATCGGGTATTGATTTCTTCTCTTTTGGAGGGTGCAAGGCTATGTGCAGCAGACGGATGGTGGCGTGCGCATGGAGTGACAGCATGGGCCTTAAATTAAAGATTTCCCATCCATGAAATGAAATAGGTCCAATGGGGCCAATGGAGTGACTCCTGTGGAATGGACACACACACTTAAACAAGCATCCAATCAGGGTCAGGAACATGTTGAATACTCAGAGATTAGTCACTGGACAAAAGGATCTGAAGCTCAAAACTTGAGGTGAGGAACACTACCAACTAATGATGAGACCATATTACAGACTATAGGACTATCAATGGTTCATGTCAGGTGATCAATGATGGCTCAGAGACATGTATATACATGGACAATGCAAAATCACTACCTTGATGAAGCCTATAAGGAAGGGCTTCGTCTTACTTGGGCTCCTATTCAAATCCTCAACCTCTACCTCTGGAACTGTTTGTGTCATGGTCCACGTTGCTACAAAAAACATGGCTTAGAGCTCTCTGTGATACTGTTTTTTTATTTTTATATTTTTTATATTGGGTTTGTAAATCCAGATTGACAACGAACCATATTGGATATTTCTGTCTCAGAATTTAGATATAGCAAGCTAATGGCACGAAAGGGGACAAACCAGCATCGCTCGTGATTGGCTCTTGTTTTCTCTGTTGTTATCAAGCCCCGGTGATCCAAGATGAAGCCATATTCAAATGAATGGCTTGTGCTCAGTAGCGCATGGGACCTCACAGGGACCGGGAGATTAGCAGAACTCGCCTATATTTGGGCATCGTCTGGTCCTCCCGGTTCTGCGCAGTGGACGATGATGCGTCGCGCCAAATACGCATGTCTGGCTCTCATGCACGTGCACAGAGGGGCTCGGTCGCGCTTTGACCAATCAGAGCTGCTGATCAGAACAGCAGTAGAGCGCAGTCAGAGCGGGAAGGAATGGAGCAGAGTTTGTGGCAGTGAAGTGTGGATTTAAAGAAAGCTGTAGGCTCTCTGTCAGCTGAGGTCGAGCTGTTTTAGTTTACATTGAGTCTAATGGGACATTTTTTCTGGGTAGCCCACATGAATTTTGTTTGCAGTACCACGGGCGCCCCCTGCGCCCATGGGTGGGACAGCTGTAAGCTAGTAATACCCTATCCAGTTATTATTATAGATCCATGGTTGTTATCCACAAATTTGTATACATTTGGCTCCAGATTCCCATTTGAATAGTCTGTCCAAGCGTACTCTAATTGGCTTCTTTAACAAAAAGGCAAGCACTGGGTGACTACAATTGCAATGTTTGAAAACATCAATATTTGTTGTCTTGACATTCAACATAAGACTGTGCTGTAAAAGAAACATCACTATAAATGTTTTCATCTTCATCTTGCATCATCTTCGAACCAACAACCACTTCCAGCCATTTGTGTTGTAGTCCATATAGTTCTGAGAGTACTAGTGACTGTAAACCACAACATGACCACACAATCCCAACAGACATACTTCAACATAGATCCAATCAGGCTTTACATCTCTGTTAGCCACAGCATATCCTCTTGACAAGGGAAGTTATGGCTGGCCGTGCAGGAGCGCTGGATATCACAATGACAGTGATGACACTAACGCTGGCCTTTCTTTTGTCATGTCTCATAAATAAACCCTGAGCTTCCATTAAGACCAATGAGTGTATCCATCGTCCACTGTCTCTCATTATGTGGCCATCTGCAACCAGCCGAGCTCACATTGCTCCTGGCAAGGCCTCCTCGGGCTTATTGCAGACAGAAGTGTAGGTAACGCCTCGTAGCTATGCTTTGCCAGTACAGCCTGGCTCGGTTTGATGAGGTCATAAAGATACAGAGCTAGCATGTGGGCTTGCACGGAGCTGTTGCAGGTGAATAAGCAGGCATTTTGTCAAGAGATGACAGCTTATTCAGGTGCTGCGCCAGTTAATTTAATTCCATGATACATTTACATATATAATTGGCATATGTGAAAAGGTTGGTAATGCAAGGTTGTAACACAAAAACACATAACAGTATGAATCGTAATTTTACTTTACTTTATTGAATGGTGAACCACATTTGTAATTTCTATATTTAGAGCTTGAGTCCTTGTTTTTCATGAATGATTCATGTTGTTTGGCTCAACAGAAAGTCTTGTAAAAGTAAAGCAGACCACAACATGCTGTCCACAGCCCTGTGTCCTCTAATTTTCCACAGCATTATTATAAAATTTGTGACCAAAAGCTTGAGTACCATAATGTACTGAAAGAACCAAGCCAACTATAGACTCGTTACATACATTTTTATTTTCTCTATGTTCATTCAAGCTTTGAATGCTTCTATTTGACAACTCCACTCTGACTTCGACATTTTCAATTTAACAACTCACGATAATGCTAATGGCTCCAATGTCTTGTACATTTCTAAAACAAATATTTCAGTCTTGGTGCACCTGTAAAGTTTTTTTTACCTTATAAATACAAAGGAATATTCTTAAATGTTGTGCGTAAGTGTTCTCCCTTGCCTCCCGAGGTTTGTTGCAGGTGGACACCAGCCTCTACGCTGCATTTTGTTGAGTGCAGACACACACCTGGTCAGTGTTTACCCTGTTTGCCACCGCCTGCATTGTCAACCTCTTTGTCAAAATCATAAACCAGTGTCACATCAGCTGCAAAATAGCCCATGTTCCACTCACCCACACTCTCTTGTACACGTATACAAACTCCAACTGTCTACAATAAAACCAACCATTCGGCCTGTCGACTCTCCACTCATCTCTCTGTGCACTGGCCGGGCGCTCAATCATTGATGAGGAGAGGTCTTGGGCTACATAAGAAAGTGTCCAATCACTATTAGAGCAGCAGAGGGAGCTTTGCTGAAGAAGAAAAAAAACACTAATACAAAAACCTACTCTTTCTAGTTTTCAGAAAGCACAGTGAAACATAAAACATTGATGTGGATTGTGCAGTGACGTGTTGGTGCCACATTACATGCAGGACATACGCCGTGTGAATAAACAAGTACATAGGGTGTTGTGGTGGAAATATCCTTGGCTCAAGCTGGCTCTAGAATGGGAGCCATTAGCATAGCATGACCATGGGCCAAACAGCTTGAAAAACCTGTCTTCATGCAGAAACATATTTGGATTTATTGAGACACATCTTGCCACAATGTTATAATAATCTTGTGTCACAATAAGCAAAACAATACTGACTTTTCATGTAATACGTGACCAATGAAACAATACTTTATATCTGTGCCTTATTAATCATGCAGGGTTGATGTGTTTTGCTTGTAATATAATTAGATTTGAGCTGCAGAGGGTAGTATGAAGCTGGAACCCCTAACTTTGAAACCAGCTAGGTTCTATGCATTAGATTAGCCTTTTCAAAGATACAAATACATTGCTGAATTGCTAAAACGTCGCTTTACATTATGAAACTTAACTTTTGCTTATAATGGGACTTTATGAAACTGAAATTTTGTTTGTGAAAAAACTTTGTTTTGTTGTTTGTTGTATAGCTGAACATTGGCAGCTTTTTGTTGTTTTGTAAATAGGGATAGACTATTTAGCAATAAGCTTTAGCTTCTGCCTATTCCATTTCAGACAGAATGTGTTTACATTTTCTATTTTCATGTAATGAATGTTAAATATGTCTGAATAAATCAACCTGAATCACTTAAATCATTCTCAAAAACTATTTCCTTCTACAATTCTACATTCTAAGAAGCCATCTATTTTCAACCTTTTCCTGACTTGTGCCCTTTGCTTTCCCTTAATTTTCCCACATTATGTCTTAGTGGAAATCGTCTGTGCAAATGTATTACAATGGGTGGCTGGGATCAGGACTGTCGTTTGGGCCTGCTTGCGGTTTGCTCCCCATATTAGTGGATCAGAAGGCAGCTCCCGGTTTGCTGGGTGAACTCTTGAACTTGGAGTGTGCTATGGCCCTCCTGCACTTTGGCTGTGGCCCTGCAATAGACCCCGCTTTGGAGCAGAAACACACCAGCCCTAAGATCCGCGGAGCAGTGGCTGTGGTGAGCTGATAAAGTGCTACGCTGAGTTAACCTTCAGCTTTCACGTCTTTTCACTTTAGCTCCTTGGCAAGGTCTCACCCGACAGTGTGCAGTGAATGGGCTCCTGGCCGGCTCGCACATATGTACCCAGAAGGACGTGTGATGAGATTGAGGGTCAAGCTTGGTTCATTGTACCCAAGTTGTATCTTTCAGGTAATTAAGGAAATCTGGTGATCAACACAAATAATGTTGTGTAGTGGACAGTTGACAATCGGTCTTTCTTTGTTGTAGCACACTTTGTGATCACATCCAAAACAACACTCCACTTTTTTCTATCAAAGACTTAGGAGGCATGCGGTTTTCAAGGAAAGATGTTGGACTGTGTGACTTGAAATAACATAAAATGTTTATACTGATGCATGAAGACCACAATCGTGTTCATTGAGCCATGTGAGACAGAAGAAAGCTCACATGAAATTGTGATTGTGATTACACACAATACAATGCACAAAGACAAATGTCTGAGCTGCCAGAAAGTTGATATTCTAGACTATTATTTTTATTTTTTCCTTGTCTTTTTTTTATTTTTTATGTGGGATCTCAGTGGGATTTTTTTCTTCAAAACAAAATACAGATTACGTTTATTTATAAAAAACACATTATAAATTTATGTTTATACACATAAAATGAGTATAAAAAGTTAAAAAGTGATAATAGTGACTCTTGGAATTGTCCTTCTGAAAGGACATTTGAAAGAAAAGTCACTGATTGTTTGCTTTGTGCTAATATTGTGTTTTGGTGCAGAGCCTCCACTGCTGCAGCCGTGATGACAAAAGTATCCACCAAAATAGAAATTATGCCTCTCTGGATTTTCAATACTGCAGGGTGAGAAAAATATTGCTTATCCTTTGAAAATTAAAACGGTTATTTGGGGCAAGCTGGGGGGAAAAAAAGGCTAAAACTACCAAAGCAGGCATACAGATAAAGACGTTCGGAAAGTTCTTGAAAGTTTGACTGGAGCGGCATTGTAATGGAGGTGACTTCTTTTACTGTGGATTGAGCAAAATCAATGGGTGCGATTTGTGTGCCCCGTGGACTCCTAACAAGAGCAGTGAGCTGGAAAATAGATCCGCCGTCACCCCACAACACCTGGGCCGCCAGCACACTGCATGGGTGCTCACACACATCCAGGAGCACCCAAAGGAGGACAACCTTTGACTCGGCAATCTCAATGCTGAAAAGAGCTGTGATTGTCTGAGGCAACACAAAGCCCAGTGATGGCGGGTTTGGTCTCAATAGAAGGTAGACACAACCTGAGGAATGGTGGAGAGACAGTGTGGTGAAATGTGGGACAGGAAAAAGTCAGGGCAATGTGTCAAGGGGAATCATTTACATGCAGGTATTAAAGGCCACCAATGTTTCAATATTTAGAATAGTTATTTTACAACTTCGCTTGAAGGAGAAGGTGAAGCAGCTCCTCCCTAAAACTTAAATATTCAAGCAACAATATACCAAATACTGCAAGCTCTTTATTATCAAACATGTTGTCGATAAATTGTATCGTATCTTCTTGATCCAGACATAGATACATTTCAGCTTATAACAAATAATAATACACGTGATCTGAAACGGCTGTAATGCTATCACTGAAATCATCTGATGGCAGCTATTTCTCATATAGCACCTTTCTCTAGCCCTCTCTAGGTTGGACTGGCACCTTCCATTAGTGCACCCAGCTGCCGCCACGGAGCCCAAATATGTCCCTCACCATATAATGCATCAGCAGTCCCATCAGCGCGCACAATGCAGAACGCCCAAACGCGACCCCGCACCTGCCTCCCAAATCCACCCCGTACTCCATGTCTCTCCCCTCGGAGTGGAGCCTGGAGTGACGTTAGGCTTGCGAATTGTTTGAGAGTGATAGAAAAACCAAGTGGAATTACTTCTAGTGACAGAGAAGAAATCTCTTCTTTCTTAAGCACATCAAAGAAAGCCTTTCTGTGGAGCAGCAGGAGGGGGGTTGGCAAGGCACGCATAGAGACACTTCTCTTTTATGTCATCTCCCTTAACATTAGCAACATAATGAATCATTTTGGAGAGAAAACTGTGACTGTTTTTTTCACTCATATATGATTGAGAATTCTCTACAAATGTTGTATTACGGTAATTTCTCTGTTAATCAATTGAAACATTCTTAGCAAAAGTCTACACATTTGAAGAACATTAGATAAACCTTGTGATTTTATCTGGGTCAGTATATTTTCTTGCAGGCTGTGCCAACAAATTGTCTCAAAGTATATTAGTAATATTACTGATATTACTAGTAGTGATATTCAAACCACTCCTATCCACAAATGACGTGACCAAAAGCTCATAAGATGCCTTGCAATAAAAAGATTGTATCGCTTAACTAATTAAGGACAAAATGGAGCTCTTTTGTGTTTGCTGAGTGATGCCTCCAATTTCCGGAGCCGCTACCATACCTAACCTTTTATAAATGTATACACTTTTTTTAGTGAGATATAATGTGGAATAATCTTGGTTTTAAGTGACCACAGCAGCACACCTATGCAAATGAGAGAGGCAGCCATCAGCGTACACGTTGTGACATCTCCAGGGAGCATGTGTAGCCTAATTTGCAGAACGGTGAGGTGACACATGGATGTAGGGCCAGGAGGAGAGTGCAACAGTCTGTGTAGGGGGGGGAGGGGTGTAGTCTATTGGCCCATGGCACTGCCCTCTCCCTACCTCCCACCACTTCTGTCTCTTATCATCTCTCTCAAACTATTCTTTCTGTCCTGGCCTCACCTTAACTTGGCTTTGGCCTTTTCTGCCTGAATCTCTTTGAAACAACATAATTGAATAGATATATTTTTCTAGTTTGAATAGTTTAAAATCCACACTATTATGTGTTGTATCCGTTTGTTTTCCTTGTTTTTGTTCAAATCAGGGTTTTGACTCTTCTGTGGAATTTCCATACACAGTTTATGTTTGGCTTTACTCTATAAAGCAGGGGTCAATCTTTTCCTCCGGAGAGCTACTTTTGTCAAGAGCTAAATGGCAGGGAGCTCCTCCTTTCAGGGACGTGAAATAAACTAAGCTGAAATAACCTAGCAAACCAATATGACATTTAAAAATAATGATGGGCTTAAATGTTGTGGTTTTTACCTACGTTTTAGTCCTTTTTGATCATTTTAAAACTAAAATTTACCAATGAGACAAACAGCTTTCATCATAATGTCATGTCTCATGGTTTTCAGGCCTCCAAAATTAGGATGCATCCATTTCTGAGTAGATTTTTGGCCTTCTTTGCAGTCTAGATTAACTT
>OZ035839.1:14601164-14663664 GCA_964034765.1 Knipowitschia caucasica
TTTGTTTCCCCTAATACATAATACAAAAGTGTTTTACAGACTGTGCTGATATTGAAAGTATAAATCATGTGCTGCTCTCACAATATCCTTCATTCGATTTCACGATTTTCACATTTTTCACAAATTCGATTTGTTCAAAAGCTGATTAATTGCCTAAATTCGATTTATTGTCCAGTCCTATACTGATGACACTGTGACATTCTGCATACAATGTCAATGGGTTAGGGTTAGGGCAAGGCTTTGGGCCACATAACGTTACACATGCCCTTATTTTGCTGGACATTTATAGCATTGTGAAAAACTGCGTTAAAAGATTGGTCTTATCTTGCTTTTAATATGATGTTCTGCACATATTATTCCTCGTCGTACTAGTGGAACGTTGCTTTGTCTGGCTCAGTGGGCGTGTGTCATTCCAGCGCTGAGTTTATGTGTCATGGAGAGGCGTCCTTTACACTGGCTGCCCTGAAGGGAGATTAGACACACTGCACTAGCTCCGCACACACATCTATCTGCCCGCTTCCTCTTCCCCTCATATTAACATTCGGCCCGTCATCGTCTCTGTCCTGTTCTCAGTCTCCATACCTCCTCTCCCCCTCTGCTCCTCTCCTGCCATTTGTCAGCCCACGCTTCACCGATCCAGGAACAGTGAACAGGTTACAGTGAAGGAGTAAAGGGAGAGACAGGTCATGCGAGCACAGAAGGGCAAGGGTCCATGCTGAAAGCGCGGATACAGGCTGTTGTAGCAGAATGATCTTCATCAACGTTAAACACTGCATTTGAATTAGAGCTACTATTACTTTGAGATAGGTGAGGTGAGGTTTATTTCAAACTTAAATATCATACTGAAAAAATCTATAAAAATGATAATAGGGAGATAAGAGTTTTATTAGTTTGTTTTTTTTCACATTTGACCAAAACAAAGCTTGGGGATGCACCTGGAGAACGTATTCATAGAGATGACTTATCACACATTTGGTTGCTTCAGACATTTTAATTCCAGTATTCAGTCATTATATACTCTTAAAATTGGAATTGATCAAACTTGGGAATGGGGTGAGGGGTGCCATGCCAATAATAAAACATACCCATGGATTACAAGTTTGATAAATGTAGGGTTTTTTCCCAGCTTGCATTGGTGTTCTGTTTGCAGTGAAACACAGAGGAGCATTAGTTACATATCCGTCACACACATACAGATATTGTTATGCTTTGTTGCTAATTGCCCAAAAGGCAAACACACAGTTAACACACACACACACACACAGTATATGCTAACATGAGCATCTTTCCAGACAAGTAGCTCAAACTAAATCCCAAACAGGGCTTAATCTCACTGCTGCCAGCGCTGCAGAAGACATTCTACATTTTTATAATTGGAGCGTTATCCAACTTGTGCCATCCCCAGAGTGGCAGCATTGGCATGCAAGAGCCGGGGACCCCTTAGAGGCTTTTCCAGGCAAAAAGCATATGTGATGAGTCATGAGGTCCCTCTCTGCTCCAAATGACATTAATTGCTGTCCATGCAAAAGCCTGCTGGAAAACATCCAAGCTATGTGCAAGTCAGAGCAATTCATCACAGCAAACAAAATATCTTATTCATCAAATGGGACTGTGCGACTCAAGCATCTGGGTAATAAAAACACTGTCTACATGGAGTATTCTGTTTTGGACATTTTACAAGATGCAATAATTGAATCCAATTAGGACATTGAATTATGTTTCTGTAAACAAATACATATTACATATATATACATTATACATATATAACATCAACATGATGATTTGTTGCCAGCTAAGTCAATGCAGTTAAGTTTATCTTGATCAATAACCTGTTTATATCAACACACAAGCATATACAATTATGGAAAAAAAACAGTGTATGTACTTTGGTGCAATGCATGCACAGTAACAATTGTGTGGATCACTAAAAGAGCTCCAAAGAACACATGAAAAAGTGAGAGAAGACGAGCACATTTTCAAGTGCAAACCCTTGTTAACCCGCACTAAAGAAAAGGAAATGTGATCTCTCTTCTCAGGCTGTCTGACATATTCCGGCAAAATGTGAATGAATTAAAGATAATGTGGAAAGAATGAATTAAGCATGCGCTCCTCAGTCTTCAGACCTACTTAATCAAAGCGTCTGCTTGGATCGAGAGGGAAGGGGAGCTTAAGTTTGAAGGGTCACTGAGAGCACATAAGGAATCACACTACGAGCCTCATCAGTGTCTAACATCCGTCACTCCGGAGGCCACACCGGCGATTAATACATCTGGCTCAGAACCTCCGCCGTCCGAAGAGGCAGGAGAAAACAACGAAAAGGTTTAATGCAAAACACTTAACACTTCTGACTGATGACATTAGTCCTGTTTATGTGACTGAAGGCAACATGTGAGCAAATGGTGTTGCAGTGCTAAGTCTAACTAGAAAAACAGCTCATCACATTTCCTCTCGACTAGAACCTCCCGCCACAAGAACAGTTTCTTCCCCTCTGCTGTTGGACTCTTGAACACTTCTTAACCTGCCCCCCCGCCCTTTATAAAGTCACTTTACTGCTCATCATACGTCACTTTACTTCACTGTACTGCTGTCACCTTACATTGTGTGCACCATGTGCACTTGTATATTGTAAATAGTAACTGTAACTCTATTTTAAATTTAAATGTATTCTTTAGAAGTGTTTTTTATTCTTTATTTTTTATTATCTCTTTCTGACTGTTGCACTGAGCCAAAGCAATTTCCAAGTCTGTGACTTCCTGTTACTTACGTGGCAATAAAAATGATTCTGATTCTGATACAAATGACTAGTTTTCAAATTGATGTTATTCTTTTTTTGTTTTTTTTTCAAATTCATTTAGATGTTCAAAAACTCACACATTTGAAATAGTATTTGAAATATGGAAACACCTTAGCTCTGTTTTGTATGTAAGTGTTGGGTTTTAGAATTTTTAAATTTAAAACTACACCCTATGACAGTAGCCACCCAACCATCTCCTCTTCTCCACGAACATGTAAATAATTGTTTTATATTATATTCTATCCCATAATTTGTCTTTCTAATGATTGTCTCAAATTAACAATAACACATTTTAAACACTAACTAACAGTTCTCTAAAATTCAAACTTTCAATGACGTTTGCATAGGTGTGAATATCTAGAAGTCAACTTCTTGCTTTCTTCCAAAAGGTGTTGAAGTTGAAACTATTATTAGATGCATGTACTTCTGAGGCGAATAGTAACATAATGTTATTTTATATACAGTAAAGTCACCAAATCACAGAAAACACAGTTTCACAATTTATTTTTTGTCTATGTTTTATTTATCCAGGCAGGCCATTAATCAGATTTGTAAAATGTCTTTGGTTCACTTGGGGCTAAATGTTTTATTGGCGACAATCTTTTCTTGTTTGCCTCCTGTACTGGCACCCCCATTCCCAAAAATAACAATTGTAAACCGCTTTGAGACTCCGATGTGCAGTGAAAAGGCGGTATATAAATAAAGATTACTTACTACTACTTACTTACTTGTTTGATCAGATACATTTTTAGATGCACCGTTCAAAGAAAGGAAACATTTTTTGATCATTTCTAGATCTAATCTAGTTGTGAATTCAAGTACTATTCACATGTCGTCTTATTCTTAAATAGCAAAACTTTTAGGTTATAATGTAAGTGCTGAGAAACGTTCATAGATCACATAATGAAGAAAAAAGAGCAGGTTTAGCCATGTAAACATGGGATCTGGATTTCATGGTAACCGAGAACACTGATGGGAACCATGATTAATACGATGGTTTATTTTTTGTAAGTATGAACTGAAACCTCAAACTGTTTGTTAGTCTGAAGAAAAGTAGTGAGTTGTTCCACTAATCTATTTATGGTGCGCACAGACATGTACCATGTTATTGAATACCATTTGTTTCAACCAAGTCTTTGGTCTACTGAAACACATCTGATCTGCCCACCCTTTATTGCCGACAACATAAAGCATGTTATTAGATCTGCTGCATATCAAAAAGGTCACTACCCTATTGGCTGTCTCGGGCGCCACTCTGCTTTCTATTGGGATTTTTCAAGAGCCATCGTTGACCTGACAGGAAGCATTGAGCGTGTGCAGAACTGGAGCTCTGGCTAAAAATATCTACTGTATATTTTTTGAACAATAGAGGGAAATGGCTCCGGGCCTAGTGAACTTGAGATGGAAGATGTCACATCCTTGGCCAAACGCCTTCGTGCCACTGGCCTTTGAATCATAAACGATCAATAGACATCCTAGAATAAACTTCATAACCTCCAGTCAAATGATAATGATTGTATAAGAAAACAGGGATTGGTAGAGTGCCTGTGGTCTTTAGAAGTTGATCTCAGGGCAGTTCCAATTAAACAATGTTTGTTTCTTTTTTGAGTACCTCTGGTTCATGGTTAAATGATGGGCAATTTCGCATATTATATGTTCTATATTTTTACACCACTGATTGAGCAGGATTCAAATGTAGCCTATTTTTTTTCCCTCTTTTTGTCACTCGAGCTTTGTCATGGTGGAGTCAATAATAGAAGGATTTAAAAGTCAGAGAAAAATACTGACTTTTCCATCCATCGGTGAAGAACACTCAAATCTGATCCACCTCCTCTATTATGGAGAAAAATAACAACTCCTTGGTCTTTTTTTAAACCACCAGGAGCCTAATCCCCTGTGAATACATTTGGTGTGTATTGATATGTGCATGTACTGAGTGTCTATGAGAAACTGTCTGACACACATTTTTGCCTCTTTTTCCGCTGGATTTATTTTCTAATGCTGACATTTATCACTTGAGCAGACCTGCGATTCATCTCCTCCTTCAGACCGATAATCCCCAAACAGTCAATTTTCTAAAATAAGGATCTTTTGCCCTACTTTCAATACTTTTTACCAGCTCTGACTGGCCAAAATCTACGTAACAGATACGAATATCAATACCCACTGAACACTGCAAAATGTGAAAATGGTGTCCGGTGGAGGAAAGTAACAATATGCAAACTTGGTAGACAAGACAAAGCAAAATATCTCAGTTTACACCTATATTAAAATATCTTTGATGGCCCAAAATACAGACATGCATTAAATCTGAATGCCTGTTTACAAAGCACTAAGATGTCTAGCGGCCTATGATTATGAGTTTCTTGTGCCTACTGAACTTATTTCAGCTCCTAGTACCTCAACACCATTGGTGCTCTTCATGTAAAAGTGAAAATAGAAGAAGTGGCTTTCTCCGATTCTGCTCCCTGTAAATGGAATACACTGCCTAATGACGTGCAATGTACTTTGATGCTGAGCAAACTAAAGACTCAGCTTGAGCGTTATTTTAGACTTTCAAAAGTGTCTCTATCAAGTACATCTAATTGGTTCATTTGATTGTAAGCATGTAAGGAATGTGCCTTACACACACATTTTATTCCTTCTTTCCTTCTTTGTACTAATTATACAGGCTATTGGATATTAAAACTCATCCAGATGTTTGTCTGTTCTAACATTTTTCAGTCAAGTCATGTGCAAATATGGCCGTGACATCAACATGTTAGTATTTGTGTTATAATAACAATAATGAATTGTTTTTTTATAGCGCTTTTCAGGACACTTCACATGTCATTATTATTTCACTCCATACAAGGCAATGTGGGTGAAGTGTCTTGCCTAAGGACAGAAGGGCTCTATGGTACAGGGTATTCCCAGAGGCCTAACCAGGCCCTGCCCTGGCCATCTTCAGAGGTCTGACGGGATCTGGCTTTCACATGCAAGTATGGCCATCTTGATTAAATTAACATATTTCTTTATTGTTTATCTTAGATTATGGTACTTAATTTAAAAAAAAAAAAAAATATATATATATATATATATGTATATATATCCGATTCAGATTCAGATTCATTTATTTGCCATTTGCAGTAAAACCACATAGGAAAAACTGTGCAAGACTACCCCGGTGTGCACCAGACAGAGAAGACGACACACACCAGAGTTCTTGCCACGGCGCCATCTTTACGCCATATTTACATTATATAAATATATATATATTTTTGATATACACCTATATTCAACACTTTCTACACTCAATTCATTTGATACACTTCATCCAATTCCAATTGAATGAAATGTCACCTCCTGCGATGAGTGGTCTGAGGCCGGCCCATCCATACTGTAATCAAAGCACAGCCCTGTGGACATTCATAATTGAGAACCTCCAGTTCCACTCCAACCAAGGACAGACACACTTAGATGTACTATACAGCAAAAACCTTTTTGCATCAGGCATTCTTGCACGTTGTCTCTGCATGCAAACATGTGTAGTTACAACCTTACAAAGCCAACGTGCATACACTTTTATCAGATTCTCTCTCCTCTGTGGCCCGCTGTCTCTGACAAACATGACACGAAGGCTCCGCTGGGACATGCGCGTGTCAATCACCCACAGGAGAAGACTTCAGCGAGTAGAACACCGCGCCGGCAGCAATATCAAACAGGAGTGTATTGGACCAGCTGAGTAACTACAGAAAAGTATATTATGAGAAAGAGATGTATTATTTAGGTATAAGGGACAGATAAACACTTAAATAGTGTTAAGCTATGACTATTTAGGTTGATGAAGAGCTGAACTCAATTGCATTGAAATAATAACCAAATTTCAGATCCACACATGTTAACCCTTGTTAGTTCGGGGCCAGCCCCAAAAATTAGCTTTTTTAATAGGAGATTATCATGGCACTATGGAACAATTTTGTTTTCCAATTTAATTTGACAAATTTTGGTTCACTTGGGGCAAAAAAATTGGACTGGATGCAAAACTACATATTGAAAAAACAATACATGGAACTATGTAATAAAATCCATCCAGGTTCCTTTCAAAAACATTTTCACATTGTTTGGCTTCTTAGGACAAGCTTTTTTAAAACAGCTCTGAGCCTAAAGCACCAAATAGTGACTCACCGAGCTCCTAATAATATAATGTTTTATCATATGGAACAAAGAAAAAAAAAGGGGAAAAAAACAAATATGTTGGCATCACTGGCACTGCCTTAAGTTGGTGCAAGTCCTACTTAGAGGACAGACAGTACTTTGTTGAGATTGGGGACTGTGTTTCAGACCAGGTGGCCTTAACAAGTGGAGTGCCCCAAGGTTCAATTCTGGGCCCCCTTCTTTTTAATATTTATATGTTGCCACTAGGTCAATTGATTAGAGGCCAAAATGTATCCTATCACAATTATGCAGATGATACGCAGATTTATGTCTCACTGGCTGCGGGTGAACTTGGGCCAATTGAGTCACTCTGTCACGGCATCAAACAGATTGACTCATGGATGTAAAATAACTTTCTTCAGTTGTGTTTGGCCCACAGAAACTCAGAGAAAGTGTGTGCAGCCTTCTCTAATCCTTTTCTCTGTCTCCAAATTACAAAAATCAGGTTAGAAATCTAGGAGTAATCATGGACTCGGACCTCAATTTCAATAGTCACATTAAATCTGTAACATCAGCGGCTTTCTACCATCTAAAGAACATTGCTAGAATTAAAGGCATAATGTCTAATGTCTAACAAAAGCATGAATGACAATATGAGATTGTCATTCATGCTTTTGTTTCGAGTAGGTTAGACTACTGCAACGGCCTTCTTTCTGGTCTGTCCAAAGGAGCTGTAAAGCAGCTACAGTATATTCAAAATGCTGCAGCTCGAGTCCTGACAGGAACCAGGAAGTACGACCACATTAGTCCAGTCCTCAGGTCTCTGCACTGGCTTCCTGTGGCTCAGAGAATAGATTTTAAATCAGCTCTCCTTGTATACAAGTCTCTCCATGGCCTCGCACCAAAATACATATGCAACATGCTGGTGCCGTACGAGCCCGCTCAAACTCTGAGGAGCGCGGGGACTGGCCTCCTGTTGGTGCCCAGAGTCGGGACTAGACATGGGGAGGCAGCGTTCCAGACCTATGCACCTAGAATCTGGAACATCTTCCCGAAGGTGTGAGACAGGCTCCTACTTTAGCTGATCATCAAGAAATCGGATCATAATTTTATTTTTGATGTATATATTTATTCATTTTCTTAAACTGTCTTTTGTATTTGTTTTTACAGTGTGTTTTTAAATTGCTTTTAAATGTTGCCTATGTGAAGCACTTTGGGTTGCATTCTGTATGAACTGTGCAATAGAAATAAACATTGATTGATTGATTGATTGAATTATGATTTCACACATTTACAACCTATTACATACTGCAGATGCTCGTTCCCCACCACCCATCACCGCTGGCAATTCACACCACAGTACGGTGGCTCTGCTGGGACAACCCTGGGTCAATCACACTGGAAGACTTCATATACCGCTCACACAGAACATAGAACATGTCCTTCATATCTGTCGAGCAAAAACAGCGAACAAACCGCAACATTATTACAATCTGCCGTGTGGCCCTGGCCCCGGTGTGGGCGCATGTATATTTCATGGATTAGGATGAAAAATTCAATAAGGAGCTACAAACAGAGCAGCGCACACCTCTCCCCTGTGCTACTCCCCGACAGCTGGCCCTCTGGAGAGCTCTGATGTTTCCACAGCCTCATGCAAGCACACCAATCCCATTTTGGGGTGATGAAGAGACACATGAAAGCGGGCGACGTGTACGCACCCAAAACTCAAACAAATACAATGAGAATAGGAAAGTAGATGAGGCAGTAGTGAGTGTAGTGGTGAGGTGTTCGAACTGCTTTGGCATTCTGAACAAGATCACTGACAAACTGGGGCTCAGATAGGTCTCAGATCATGAGCGCATTGCCTGTGAATTCCAAATAATGTGCCTCAGTCAGACTCTGCCAGACGCCACCCGCTATACCGGTTGCACCATCTTGTCCTCGCTCTCCCTCTTATCTCTGCGCTCGCTGTCTCGCTCTACAACAGAGGCACAGAGCTATTGTTTTCTGAGCAAAAGGCAAGATTGGGCCCTAGAAGTCGGTCACTCACATACTTTGAATTCAGGCTGCGGTCTGCCACCCAAAAACTTTCAAAAAGAAGAGTTGCAGAACTGTGGGTAAACTGGGAAGCTAATAGAAGTCTCTAAAATAACACACACACACACACACACACACACACACACACACACACACACACACACACACACACACACACACACACACACACACACACACACACACACACACACACACACACACACACACACACACACACACACACACACACACACAGTTTTGTCATGTTTTTAGATTAGTGTGTACTGAAAACCACATTTTGGTAATGCAGTGTTGATTTGAAAATGCTCATTTTTTTTACATTAAACTGTATTTTCAAACATAATTAATAACACACCATTGTTATTCTTATAATAGTACCACAATGGTTTACTAGTAATGAACTATAGAAAATTATGAAAAAACTACTTTTTCAGTAATTGAAAAGTTTGGATGCGCTTTCTTGTAGTTTCATACATCAGTCAATCACAAAATCCCCCAAATATGTTGATCATATCCTCAATTAATTTATTCCTCCATGTTATTGTGTATTGTGCACAGTATTACACAGTATTATAGATATCTAATAATCTATGTTTAAAAATGTTTAAATTAATGTTAAAATATTATATTAACTGTTTTAAAGTTATCTTGTGTGACAATAACTTATTATTATTTTATTGAGTGCTTCTGTAATGGTTATGTATCATACTTAGAATGGACCCCAGGGAGACTACTTGTAGAAGTCAATGAGGATCCAAATATGTACTGTCCAATAAACTTTGAAACCACAAAACAATTGAATCGTGTAATCAAAATAATTTGATTCCCTAGTTTGCACATCCATGTATTATCTTTAGGTCCTTCTCTCCGCCAATGAGCTCTCAGCCCAAATCAAATAGTGACTCACCCCTCTTTCCTCCAGAACCCTGTGAGTCACAATTTGATGTTAGGTACCCAAGCTTTATTCTTACACTGGGCAGCCTTTTGTTGTGCCTTTTTACAGTATAGTCAAAACAGTTGCAGAGCGGTCCACATTTCCTTGCCTCTTTATAAACAGCATACATAATGAGGTGTAATGCTATCAGAATGCAAGTGCCATAACAGCGATATCGTCTGTATTTCTGCTGCTGGCGAGCCGGAGTAACTCGATATAGTGGGAATATGTACGCGCTGGTGCACAGGTAGCATCAAGCATCTGATATTAGGCCTGTCATCGCGGAGGCAGCAGGCAGGAGGGGCCATTTCAACAATAGATGTGTGTGGTGCTGATGAGATTTGGAGCCGGCACAATAGGGAAATGAACAGAATTATGTGAGGCGTGTGGAGACATTACAGTCCAGTGATTCAGTGATTATTGACTGTGGTTGCGTATTTATCTGTGATTTTTAATTGGGCTCATATACGTTGTGTCGGTCTGCGTTAATTGTTAAAATAGGATTTTGAAAGACCAATTATTCATTTTTGTTCCAACCTTTGAGCAATGCACAATTCATGAATATAAATAACCGTGACTGACTGTAATTCATGGCGTATACTCACACTGACTATTATGTGTAATCAAAATGGAAAACTATGGTATTAGGGAACAAGCAAAACAATGTAAGAGACAACAGATTGATCAATATGAATCCGAAAGTAGGGACAAAACATTGCGTGTCCTAAGTCCTATATCGTTTGGCCTTAGTCCTGGTTCTACAGCCTCAGTCCTGCATCGCGTGGCCTCGGTCCTCGGTCTACAGCCTGAGTCCTGGATCTATAGCCCATCCATCCATAAGAGCGGATCCCTCTCTCAATACAGGCCTCCCAGGGTTATGAGGACAGTGATGATGATCCAGGACGTTCGACATTCAACAACATTTATGGACCTGGATCATTTATGCAATGACAAAAAAATACATAAATACATAAATCCTTTGGATTTATGTATTTTTTTAATCATTGTATTTCTTGTGTTTAGAACATTTGATTCTCTGTTCTGTGTTGGCAAATTTGACTTTTTTTAAAGTCCTCTTAGAGAGCTACTGTTATGAATTGAATTGAACATGTGGGGTACTGCAAGGGTCATTACTGGGACCTACATTATTCAAAATGTTCTTCAGCTTAATGGGGTTGCTTCCATAGTAGCAGTAGGTCACACACAGTCTGCAAAACATTATGGTATTGCTCAAGTAGGGAATTTTAGAATTAAATTATTTTTCTTTGCTAAAGACACTAATTCTATGTGTGCAGATATCACACTGGTATAGTGTACAGTAGGGGTGTGACGATATATCGATTTTTTGATATATCACAATACTTTCTCCCGCAATCCGATTATCGATATGCATTTGCCAAGTATCGATATTGATTTAAAAAAAAAAAAAAAAAATTTTGTTTTACTTTTTTGTCACAAATTATTTTTTTCATTGGTATCAATACCTAATATATGGCTACATTACGCATCTCCATTCCATTTATCATGACATAAAGTGTATTTTTCCTTTTATTTATGCCATAAATTGGCATATTGTATATTTCTGACCAATATATCGATAATCGTCATATCGTGATAAAATCGTTATCGTGATAATATTGTTATCATGAGCTTTGTATCGTGTATCGTATCGTATCGTGAGGTACCCTTAGGTTCCCACCCCTAGTGTACAGTATAATGACATAATGCGTAAATGCTGTACGCATGTTTTCAGGTAATATTATATATACATTGGAAAAAATAATGACATTAATATTGCCATTATAAAGTAAACCAAGCTCTTACGCAGGAGAGTAATTTACAATGGAACTGTTATAATCTTGTCTCCATCTTGAGTGTCTGCACGAGGGGTTTCAATTATCCAAGAGCGCATTTTGAATTATCAGGGAACTTAAGGAGGTAATGGAGACCAGCGGTTCATTACACAACTGCAGTCTGATTGGCTGCTATTAGAACGTGACTAATGCTCGACTAAAACTCAACTACAACTATTACTATCATATCAGAGATTGGTGTTACCATTAAACCTCTCCACAGAATTGCTCTATATAGGAAAATGTTTACATAGTATATTAATGGACACAACATTTGTTTAATGGTAATGCAATCTATTCTCTTACAGCAAATCTTATATGGTGGTTATGTCAAAGGCTAATGTAGTAAGTATTCTGAAGGAATTGTTGATTTTGAATGTTTTATTTTTTTGCATTATATTACAGGCCATGTGGCAAAAAATAGGCATAAAAGGAAAAACAATTGCTGACATCATACACCAAATAACATTGATGTAACAACTGAATGTGAATAATGTAAAGCAGAAAAGGTACATCATTTATGAACAGAGAGATTATCAATACATCAAATTATCATAAGGATAAAAATGACATAAAATACTTACTAATGTGCAAGTAAATAAGTTGTGAGATTCAAATGAACCAGCACAGTGTTGCTCTATGCTCTGTCAACAAGTCACTCTCAACGATGCAAATGAGAAATCTTCATTCTAAGTCTAAATTGGAACAACCATTATGAAGTCCATTTAGACATCTATAAATGTCAATATACACATACAAATAATAAATTCCATCCGTGGTGTTCCTTTTAAGCCATATTGTATCCAAACAAATACAATAAAGCATAACTTAATGAGCTGCCATTGACTTTTTGCACACACCAAAACATAATTTCTAGCAAAGTGCAGCCATTAAATTCTGCATCTATTTTCCATAAATCATGTAATTAATAGTTACTTAATGTAACTTCCATCCATCCATTTTCTACCCTTTAATCCATTTCTGGGTCAGGGGGGTGGCAGTCAGAGATGCCACCCAAGTCTCATAGCACCAGCCCCTCACTGACCCTCTGCAGGTGGTGAGTCCACAGGAGGACGGCAGCTCTCTGAGTGTGAGCAGAGCCTTGATCTTTCATTAATGTAACTTAAGTTCTACGAATAGGTGCGTAGTCCCTTAGGACTTCGCTAGTGGGATATCACTCGTGACCCCCAGGTCACACGCCAGATGAGATCAAAACGAAATTGGGCTCCAATCACCAGCCTGTATATATGTCTATGCCAAAATGTCTAAACTCCAATCTGCCATGGAGAACATCTCAGATTGTATGGTAAATTTATGTCAGAAACTAAATGTAAAAAAAAAAAAAAACTTCAGCATGCATTTTTCTCTTCTCACTGCACCATAACTTATTATTAATTGGGAAAAATTGTTGATTGTGGATTCGACTAAATATTTAGGTGTTGAGCTTGACAGGATATTGTCTTTTAAAATGCCCATTTCTAGAATGATCAAATCTATAAAATGTTCTACGTCAAAATGTAGGGTTATCCGTAGGGCTGGGCGATTAATCGATTTTAATCATTAATTCGAGTTTTACGTTTAGGGCGATTTCTTTTTTTAAAAATTCGATTTTTATTTTCTCCAGCGCAGAACTACAGCGCTAACGCGCTAACCGCGGGTCTTTGGTGTTGAGCAGTCATTTTGAAGCTAACCTAATGCTAACAGTCTCCCTCTGGCCTGAGGCTCGCTCTCACAGTTGGTGCTGTTGCAATAACACTTCAAACATTCAAGAATCAGACTTTATTTAATCGCCAAAACACACACACACACACACACGCACGCAAGCCCCGGTCGCTATGTTTGTACGCCATGTTCGTACGCCACATCTTTCGCGCTCTCTCACGCTCGTTATTCCAAAGCGCACTCCCGTGTCCGTGGCGCGCACACACTCGTGTCCCACTGAGCCGCTGCACTTTGGGGAAAGACACGTCTCACACATTGTTCTCATTGCTCTGATACAAACAACGTGTTCCCCGCTGTCTGCTAGCTACAGTAGCTGCTAGCTACAGTAGCTGCTAGCTACAGTAGCTGCTAGCTACAGTAGCTGCTAGCTACAGTAGCTGTTAGCTACAGTAGCTGTTAGCTACAGCATCAGAATGTAAACAGGAAGCTCGCACAATGCGGGAGTCACTGAAGTTAGTATTAGCGCCACCAGCTGGACCGAGCGTTGTACTACAGCACAGTTACTCAGGCACAGTTGGAAGAACAAGCATGAAAACCCGAGGAGGCTTTTGGAACAGACTGTCTGTTACAACATTTCTACTTTGAGTAATCAGTTTTAAAAATGTGATATTTCATGTAAATAATGCATGTGTTTAATAGGATTGATATATTTGCGATGGGCCTTGTTTGTGTGATTTAAGTTATTTTGAAGGTGCATAGTGTCATTGTAAGTGAAGTTATTATAAAACTGTTAAGCTACATTTTCACTGTTTACAATGGCAGAGCCATCTCGTTTACAAGCATGTTTTAAGGCTTAATTCCTGTTACACTTATGCTCCATGGGGATTTAGATTAAACTGCATAAAGGAAAATCTATTTCTTTGTCAGTTGTAGTTTGTTTTTAAATAGAAAAAAATAAATCGATTTAAAATCGAAAATCGGATTTGGTGTTAAAAAATCGGAGATTTTTTTTTTTTGCCATATCGCCCAGCCCTAGTTATCCGTCACCAAAATGTTTCTCTGTCAAAGCAGCAGTGGCCTGGAACTCACTACTTCTGTCTGTGTGGAAGTGTAGTTCACTAAAAAAAATTATATAAAAATGAGATGATTGCCTGTTTGAAACTGATGGTCTTCTTTCTTATTCATTTTTGTGACGTGAAGCTCTTGGGCGAAAACAAAAGTACAATATTTGATGTTACATACAACTGGAGATACTGAAAAGACCAATCCAATCAGCCCTTAAAAACATACATTTTTATTTTTTTTTATTGTTGAAAAGAAAGTGTCCTGTAGGAAAGTCCTCAGGAAATTTTTTTCTTTTAAATCACAGACAAAGACGACATAAATCTTTATGCATGTGAATTGAGCTTCTCTACAGTTGGACTATAGGTTCTTTGGAACGTTGCAATGTCAGTACTTCACATGTACATAACTTGATGTAAAAGGTGCCGTATGCAATCTGAACTGTTCTATTCATGGTTTGAAAGCAGCACTTAGAGCTCAGCAGGAATCAACTGCTGGCAATAACTTCTGTAACACATAAGAGTGAAATACTTGACAGCTTTAAATGGCAAGTACATGTACAGAAACACGTAATATAAGTTTTCAATGTGTTTTTCCCCCCTCTGATAAAGGTATAGCATTGCAATCAAGCGCTCATTCAAGTCAGGGCCAGTATCTATATATACAGTCGCACATGTGAAAAGGGCCAGATCTGATTTCAAGAAGGCAAACATGCCCCTTGGTAGTTTGGGTTACAGCTCCTTTCTATTCATCTGACATCAGCTCCTCTTAGCTTTCCGCGGCCCATAGCTATCAAAACTGTACATTGGGAGCTGCTGGGGATCAATAGGAGTGCAGGCTATTAGACGACGTGAGGTACGTTGGATTGATGCACCTTCGCTTCCCTCCATGCCAAAGTCATTCATCGTCAGTAATTGACTAAATGATAAATCATAGGTGAACAGTGATTTGTTGCTGCCGGAAAAAACAAAGGCAAATAATTGAAGTATACCTTTTTAAGGTATTTACATGAATGTCAGAAAATGGTCCAAAGTTACAAGCTGCAAGTGTGTACCGAGTCTGTCAGACATTTGTTTGACATTGTGTGTGGAATTAGAGGTAAATGGACTTTTTAACAATACTTTACCTGTATAATACATCTGCGCATAATATATATATAATATAATATATATAATACAGCGCATTGCGAGGGGACATTAGACAAACAAATAATGGTATGTGATACAAAGGGTAGACACAATTTGCAAGTAAAAAAACCCCAAAAAACCCATGAACAATAAAAACAATACATTTTGGTGGATTTGCAAGCAATTCCTCAGCATCTCCCGCAGCCTCAGTCATAAATTAGTAAGGTTCGGTAAAGTCTTTTACTCATTTCTCCTTTCATGTGTCATGTACTCATTACTTGGCAGGCCCAGGGCACGACATGCACATTTGTTGTGGTCTTGAAAAAGTGCAATGCTGATGGTGAAGAGCATGGTACTAATTAAAAAAAGCATGTCTCTATTCCCCCAGTAAATTAACAGATCATTCGCTACAACACACAGCATGTCCCCATGCAAATATGTTGGAGAAGGCTGGCTAACTTTTAGTCAGAGAAAATAGGCTAATATCTCGTCGCGCCACATGTGAAGGGAAGGCGTCCGGCTTTAGCAAAATGTGGAACAGACTGCTGCATGGAAAGTAGGATTTTGATTGCACCAGCCAAGATTAGAATGTTTGAAGAAAAACGTGGAAAATGTGTTATTGTGACAAGGACTTTCCAATATTGCTATATCCAAAGCTCTATCCCTAGCTCAATGAAGCTCAATAGGGAAGTGCTCATGGGTGAAATTTTGCGCTGATTTGTTCTGGCTCCTATTGACTTACATTGAAGTCAACTTCTCTCGCTTGGTAATTGATTGTGTCACACACTTTTTTGTGTTTTGAAAATGGTTTAGCGCTCTATATGATACAGGTACTTATTATATAAATAAATATTGTCTATGTAAATCCAGATATGAGCCCTACATGGTATAGTAGTATATCTCATCTCATCTCATAAACTGACCAATCAGCGGCCTTCTGTTTTGGTGCCCCTAATTGGTGCTTGGTAACTCAGCCACTACTGCCAACAAAACAATTGGCTCCTGTTCGAGCTATGTAGCTCTAGTCGCCCTCTTCTGCATTAAGCCGGCAAACAGTAACTGGGACGTCAGCAGTCCTGTTTGAAGTATGTCTGAAATAAAAACATTAAAATAAAATAAAATAATAATCAGTTCAAAAATGTTTGTTGTGACTTATTTAATTCATATGATTGCTACAATTATAGAATTCATAAATAGTAATAATACATTTCAATATGCAACTTTTTTTTTGTTGGCGTAAAAAGCATCACAATCTTCAAATTGCTTGTGACAAAGCAAACTGTTAAATGTGGCTCCAAAAAGTGACTTCTCTTTAAGAGTAGCAACGCATCCATATTTAAAACCCGTTGAATAAAACATTCTTTGACGTAGACGGTTGCACTGACGCAGAAGAAGTGCTCCTGACAGACTCCGGACCATTTGAAAACGTAGCTGCACACGTGACGGCCAACGCCATTCCACTGTTTCACACTTTGAAAATCCTAATGCACTATGAAAAAAACATTACAAAAAGAAATACTGTGAAAAGCTTTTAATCATTCATTCTCTCTTGTCATTCTTACAGTAATGGAACTGTTTGGAGAGATACATGCTCAGTGCCACTAAAATATTGATTACACCTAAAAGAACCCAGCGCTGGAAACATAACTTGTATTTTACACCTGAGAGCCTTGGAACAGCTTCACCAAATGGACAAGAACAAAATGGCTTCCCCCAAAACGCCAACCTTGCCTCATAGCTTTACAACAGGTAATCAGGGAGTCCATTAGCTGTAGGTTTATACTCGAGGGTGCCAGGTTGCATTAAAACCAAAGTGGAAGGCGCACCAAAAAAAAGTCATTGCATTTTTAATATTAGCTCTGGCAGCAGTGGCAGTGTGTAGTGGCAATGTTGCAGAGGAAAAAAAAGTATAAGTAATAGCTTTGACTCTTGCGCTCGGGCTCAATGTCAAACTCGGTGCGTTTGATCCTTTGCCGCAGTATATGAATCGGGCCGGGTCAGCCTTATCAATTATTTACAGGCGCTCTTTCTCTATTTCCTGTTTGTCCGCTCTTGTGGCTGTAACTTGCCTTGACACTAATGGCGGACGAGACGGCGAAAACATTTATCAACGTTACCACAGAGGCCTCTCCTGGCTCAGTACCATCATTTCAGGTGTTTTATTTATTTATTTATTTGTTTTGTGTTGGGGGGAGCACTGACACTGCACAGATCATAATCATGGCCCGCCGTATTTTCCTGTACCAGCACAATGTGGGAGTTAAGGCCATTGTCCCTGAAAGAACCTTCTACACGCTGCACCCCAGAGATTTGTATCTGTCTTAAACCTTTTCCAAAGCGTATAGTGCACAGTTATCAAGTAATGTATTATAGAGCTTACTTTTCAAAGTACACCATCTGCTTTTGTCCAGTGAGGGTGTTACTATGTTGTCTGGAAAGTTTAGAGGGGACATAACCCGGTCCCACAACTCTTTATTAAATTCTGTATATGGCTCATATGAAATCTTTAGGGTGAGCTAAAATGGTGAAGAAATTATACACATAACCCTCCCCTTTGATGAAGACCATGTGAAACGTGCGCACACATTACTGTATAAAGCTTGGTGTGTAAATGACAAGACATGGCCAAAAGCAAAGCAATGTCCATTTTTAGGTTTCGTCCCCTCAGCGTGGGTTGAATTGTTTCCGTCCTGAATGTAAGAACTTTGTTTTACCCATTACAAAACAATGGCATCAAATACCTGTGTCCAAAGATATAATCAATTTAATCCTGCTCTGAAAACATGTTATTACACACTATCAACACAATGATGATGTGAATGAAGTGTTTCAGTATTTTAACATTGGTGTAGATCGCACATCAGAAATAATTACAGAGTAAATTATAAGCCTGCTGAGGCTGTGGAACAGAGGAACATTCAAGCTGTTTTCAGTCCACGAACCTGCTGCTTCACAATGACAACATCAGAGTCTTCATTATCTCACAACAAGTTGTTCTGATTTTTAATGTGTGAAGAAATTATATAAGTAAAGATCTTTCTTTTTCTTCAGGGTGAGAGCCTTAAATTGACAGGATATTGACTGTGGTTAGATTACCAATTTTGGCCAGATTTTTCTCCAATATTTCTCCTTTAATTATTGCATATATGAAATTCTTGTTTGGAAATAAATAAATAAAAGCAAGTATATAAAAGGACCTAGAGTCAGAAAAAAGCAAATGATGATAATACTGATGGTATATTAAAGTAAATAAACAATCATAACACAAATCCATAGCACCAATCCAAGTAGACAGTCATCTGAAATTTGATTGCATTTGAGTAAATTAATTTCCACACTTGGTTGTCCATTAAAGTGAGAGCACTGTGACCTCAGCGCAGCACGTGGGGCGGGTGGGTCCCTGTGTGCCAAGGGGCTCATTTAGAAAAAAAAAATGAGCCAATGAATGGGATTTGTGCTAGATGGAATAATATGCTGTGAAAGTCCATTAGGGACAAGGCTAATGAAATTGAAACAGCTTGGTGATCAAATTAGAATCTGTTCTGCACATATTTAATTTAATGTGCTGCTGAATTTCTATTTGGTATGGCCCCCGTATGTAACCGGCACACAATTAATCAAGCAAGGAGGAAAATTCATTCTTCTCCTCTCTTCCCCTCATTTCTCAAAGATCAACAACTTTTACAATTTTCACAAAGACCTAACCTTCGCCTGCAGCCCAGGAAACAAAAACGGTTTCATGTGCGAAAGGAAAAATGTGAAAGTCAAGACACACCAGTTCAAAAAATGTTACAAAAGAAATATATGTGTGACCTTTGAGTGTTTTCCCATGGAGAATACCTTCACTCACAATCTCATGCTCCGCTGAAGCTGCTACAGGTGCAACAGCAGCTTTTGTTATTTGAATAGACACAAAAGATTTGATTGTGTTTTGAAGGGCTGCCCTCTGCTCTCACCATGCTCCTTTTAGAGTGTGTCAGGTAATATGCAAAACTTCAGTGAAAGAGGAAAAGGGGCGGGGGAAAAGGAAACTATTCAAATAACCAGCCCAGATTGTGCAGTACACATTTGAAATTATTATTTGAAAAAAAAATAGACCAATTCAACCAAGGTAAGGTAAGTTTTTATGGCACAATTAATCCATGTAAGGAAACAAAACAAGAAGGGAGAAATATGTATACTCGCCACATTCAAGGGTGGAATTACACTGATCATCTAAGTTCATTTATTTCTGTACATTTCAATTATTTCTTTTTCATTTATTTTCCTACAGAGCCAACAGATCTGTAGACGATGCCAAAAACCTGGCCCTCCACTACATCCTGCAACACCTAGACTCCCCTACGCCAGGGAACTGTTTATGGACTTCAGCTCTGCTTTCAACACCATCCTGTCATCCCAACTCCAAGGAAAAGCTCTCCCAGCTCAATGTACCCCATTCCACCTGCAGGTGAATCACTGACATCCTGACGGACAGGAAACAGCGTGTCCGTCTGGGGAAAAATGTCTCGGACTCTTGGAATATATATACCGGATTCCCACAGGGCTGTGTTCTTTCTCCTCTGCTCTTCTCCCAGAACAACAACCTCATTCTCATTGGACTCATCTCTGACAACAATGAGTCCGCCTACAGAAGGGAGGTGGACCGGCTGGTAGCAACCTGGAACTGAACGCCCAGAAGACAGTGGAGAAGATTGTGGACTTAAGGAAGAGCAAAGTTATCCCGCCTCCGTCCTCCCTGCAGGATTCCCTCATCACATCTGTGGAGTCTTTTCATTTCCTGGGCACCACCATCACCCAAGACCTCAAGTGGGAGCCGACTATCAGCTCCCTCATCAAGAAGGCCCAGCAGAGGATGTACTTCCAGCAGCAGCTCAGGAAAGCTAAGCTGCTTGCACAGATGTGGAGGTTCGCTGGAGCCACTGTCAGGGACAAGCAGAGACTACAGCGCATCGTGCACTCTCATGAAAGGGTGATCGGCCACAGCCTCCCATCACTGCTGGACCTGTATGACGCTCGAGCTCGAGGGCGGGCTGGTTGTATCACTGCTGACCCTCTCACCCTGCACATGGATTGTTCCAACCTCTCCCCTTCGGGGCTTTGGTCCATTTGCCATAAGTACAGTTTCTTTATTCTTAACCTTGACTTTGTAAAGGGCAGGGGGGCCCTTTATAAAGTCACTTTACTGCCGTCAACTTACTGCACTCCTTAATGTCTATTGTGTGCACCGAGTGTGTTCTAGTATCTACTTTTGACATGACTTACATGGCAATAAAAATTATTCTGATACTGATGTCGGAACACAACGCTTTAATACTGCTCCTGAATATGATGTCTCTATTATAAGCAACACAGTGCCATTTTAAAGCCACGTTTGAACCTAGAGTGTAGCAGGGTTGAGAGAGTACAACCCATCTGCTTTACAGACACATAATTCAAGGCACGTTCTTGTACCGCTAGCAGACGGTGAATGAAAAAACAAGCCCCGTTCTCCCTCTCTTTCTCACATTTGTCACTTCTTTACACCGTCAGAGCTCTTCAGTTTGTCTAACACTGTATATATATATTAGCTTTTCAATTACTGTAGTAGACATGTCAGCTCCCAAAACAGGTGTATAGTTACTAACTCGTTTGCATCTGTGTGATCTCTTGCTTGGGTGATGGAAAGCTGGGAATGTACAAAAATGGAGGGAGAGGAGGTAGTTGCCATTAGAGATGATAAAGTTGATATTTTTTTTTTACTTCTTATACTTTTGTATCCGTCTTGTTGTTCCTTGTGCTTTATAATGGAGTCATGTGCATCAATGGCTATATCAAAAACTTTTTTAAAATATCATGGCAGGTTTTTAGTTTAACCTGCTCCCATCTGTGTGTGGAGTGAGTGGACAAATGCCCAAAAAATAACAATTGTAAACCGCTTTGTGACTCTGGTCTGTGAAAGGCGGTATATACGTAAATAAAGATTACTTACTTAGTCAGTTCCTCAAAAGTCCTTAAAATGAGAAAGAATGGCAAAAAAGGATAAAAAAATAAAAAATGTCTAGCTGATTCTGAATGGGTATTTCCAGAGCTGCTTGCATGCAGACCTCCGGGCATACTAGGAGCAATTATGGTGTTGGTTGCTAAGGGTAACTAGATTTGTGTTGAGAAGTAAGCATTATAAATTAGGCATATTAGATGCAATCAAAATAGTGTTAATTAAACAATAATATCTTGATTAAATTGCATTTTAATGGATTTGTGCTAAATTATGCCAATGGAGCGCTATGCCAGTCTTAGATCACGTTTTCTCATTTACAGAAGAAATGTGTGTTCTGATTGTAATTCATCATCATTTGATGTTAGGGTTGCCTATTGAAGTCAGGGTCAAGACCCTAATCCAAACTGCTCTTAAATTGTTGGCTTGTAAGATGTAAGATGGACAAGTACCATAGGCAAAGAATCAATGAAACAAGGAATACCAGCTTGGATACTTAGCAGTAAGTCTTTATGTGGATAATGGATACAGGAACCAGGTATGACCCCCCCCTTTAAATTTGTTTGCCATCACATTGATAGGGCTGGGTCAACATTATAAAACATAACATTTTACAAATAGTTTCATATTGTAAGTTGAATTACAGAAGTAAATTTAAATTTTCTGAGTTAAAGATCATTTCAATGGAGAGATAACCCACTTTTGCAAGTAATAAATGTTGTCAAAACCCACATGATTTCTGTTTAAGTACCAGAGTATATCCTTTGTTTTATTTTGATTAGGCTCACTTAGCACCTCAACAAATGCATCTTCATTAGCACAGCTTTCACGTAAACCAGCGGCCCTCTTTAGCTCGCGTCTGGATCACAGGCTCAGCAAAGTAGAAGCAATTACAGTACAAATGGCTTGAATTCAAACGACAGGGGTGGGTGTCCTCGCCGCTAGGAGGGAGCTGTGCACAGATTGATATTATAACACAGAGATGGGCTCCATTTGAAACTAAATGAATCTCAAATCAAAATCAAATCAATTTGCTCTCAAGTAGACAATCAGGTGGAGGGGGAGAGAGAGAAAGGGTTGCCATAATCATATTTCTGCAGCTTGTACCACTTCATTCAGGGCCAGCCTATTCTGACAATCTCTCGGTCGTCACCTGAATCTGGTTTTATCTGGAAGGGCAATTTGTTTTTCAGTAAAGGTCAGACACAGTCCATTAGCATATTATTTAATTTGAGAAGCAACTGTCTGTCAATAGCTGATGCCACAAACAAGTCAAAAATGCATTTATAATATCCATCCATCCATCCATCCATTCTCTTCCGCTTTATCCATTGCCGGGTCGCGGGGGCAGCAGTCTAAGCAGAGACGCCCAGACTTCCTATCCACACACACTTCCTCCAGCTCGTCCGGGGGCCCCCAAGGCTGGGAGACATAGTCCCTCCAGCGTGTCCTAGGTCTTCCCCGGGGGCCTCCTCACGGTGGAACGTGCCCGGAACACCTCCCCAGGGAGGCGTCCAGGAGGCATCCGGAACAGATGCCCGAGCCACCTCAACTGGTTCCTCTTGACGTGGAGAAGCAGCGGCTCTACTCCGAGCTCCTTCCGTGTGACTGAGCTCCTCACCCTATCTCTAAGGGAGCGCACAGTCACTCTGCGGAGGAAGCTCATTTCGACTGCTTGTATCCGCAATCTCGTTCTTTCGGTCATGACCCAAAGCTCATGACCATAGGTGAGGGAGGGAACATTTATTATGCATTTATAATAGTATATACAAAATGTTAAAAAAAGGGAAATTTATTACTAAGCAATGTGATAATGTGGCTGACACTGCTAAAGCCCTAAAGCCTTTGTGGTTGAATAAGGATTTGGATGATCCTTCAAAGATAAGATGAGATACACTTTAATGATCTCACAATGAAGAAATTTAGAAAGTGCAGTGTTAATCTTTGGTGCAGCTTTTTAAAGTACCCTCGCCAAACTCACCATACTCACTCTCAAAATAATATTCAAAATAGTCAAAACAAGACAATTACGTACTAGTACTAAGTAAGTATTGCCAAACATAATTTAAAAGGGGAAAAAGAAAGAAAAAAAGAACATACGAAACCAAGTTATCAAAGTACCATTTAGTGATCTCAATGTAAACTCTGCATTTAGCCTTCAAAAAGAGTGTCGTTCCATAGTGAAATAGTGCTTGATTAGAAAACTACACATAATTTCTGACAATTTCACATACCATTTTAAAGATACCTTAGTTCAGTAGTCAGTACTCTTAGCTGTTTACCAAACGAGGTACGCAATCAGAATCATTTTTATTGCCACGTAAGTAACAGGAAGTCACAGACTTGGAAATTGCTTTGCTCAGTGCAACAGTCAGAAAGAGAAGTAAGGAGTAGATAAGGCATAATAAAAAAATAAAAAAACAAAAAAAATACACTTCTAAGGAATACAATTTAAAATAGAATTATTAAAATTACAATTACTATATACAATATACAAGTTCACATGGTGCACACAATATAAGGTGAAAGCAGTAAAGTGACGTTATGATGGGCAGTAAAGTGACGCTGCAATGTGAACGCGATTCAATCACTGTATCAATGAAGGATTTCCAAAAGGTTCTATCAATTCTAAAATAACACTGATCAAGGTTACGTGTCTTTTTTTAGGAATTTAATGATAATAAACACTATTTTGAGCTATTTTACAACACAATTTTGTTTAATACATATTGAAATCATACTGCGTGATGAATATCAATAGTGTATTGTACTGTGTGTACGGTTTATGGCTGGTGCTATGAGACTTGGGTGGCATCTCTGACTGCCACCCCCCTGACCCAGAAATGGATTAAAGGGTAGAAAATGGATGGATGGATGGATATTGTACTGTGTGATTTGGACATGGTTACATCCCTAGTCTCAAAACATTGATCCAACATGAAAAAAAACAAAAACAACACAAGACAATTCTCACTCATATCGGCAAAGCAGTAGACATTTTCCAAATCTATCAATGACATTTTAGTGACCTTTGGACTTTAGACCTTATAATCTGCGGTTAATAAATTAGAGACCACCTGAACTGTGCTGATGTCACTGTGAAGCCATCGTCTCCCGCAGTGAGCGCTCTGCCGTCCTGCTGGGCCGCATATGTCTTCTCCGCAAGTGAGAACGTAGTAACAGCTTGATACTGGTCAACAGCCCAGATTCACTTAATATTCATCTATTTAAAAATAAATTAGATAGTAGCATGACTATTCTTAAGATTTTTTTTTAGGATAAAGAAATGTGAAAAATTGGTTCAGAGGAGAAAAAGAACCTAAATTTAGGAGTGGATTACAAAAAGGTTGCAAAATGTTTTTGTTGACCAAGTCCAAGTATTGGGATTCCCGCAGATAAACAGCGTGTGGGCACCATAGCAATAGTCGGAATATGTCACTGCACTTTTGGAGGGCTTTTATGAGGTTTTGAGAAAAAAAGTCATATTGGATCAAGGAAGCTGCCATGATAACAGAGACAGTGATACGGGGTTTCAAATACATTGAATTACTATTAATTAATTGCATTGAACTATTAAAGGGGTAGAAATTAATAAATGAAATAATTATGTATATTTCTAAAGCTTCTCAAGCAAATGTCAAACCAAAAGAACAATGTGGTAGAGAAAAAAACAGGCTCATGTACGTTCTTTCGGGTTTATAAATTCAAACCATTTGCATGATCCAAAATAAAGTATAAATAATAGATGCAACTTGAGATTGAAAGTAACAAAACATAATATCTTCTACAGAGGTGCAAGTGAGTGCATCAGGGGATCAGGGGATCAAACCTGGTGACATGGTGCTCTCCAAGAACTAGTAGGCCAAATAACATTGAAAGAGAAAAGAGAAACATGGTTCATAGAATCAGAATCATCAGAATCAGAATCATTTTTATTGCCAACGTAAGTAACGGGAGGTCACAGACTTGGAAATTGCTTTGGCTCAGTGCAACAGTCAAAAAGAGATAATAAAAATAAGAATAAAAAACACTTCTAAAGAATAAATTTAAATTTAAAATAGAGTTACAGTTACTATTTACAATATACAAGTGCACATGGTGCACACAATGTAAGGTGACAGCAGTACAGTGAAGTAAAGTGACGTATGATGGGCAGTAAAGTGACTTTATAAAGGGCGGGGGGACAGGTTAAGAAGTGTTCAAGAGTCCAACAGCAGAGGGGAAGAAACTGTTCTTGTGGCGGGAGGTTCTAGTCCTGATGGACCGCAGCCTCCTGCCTGAGGGGAGTGGTTGGAATAGTCCATGTGCAGGGTGAGAGGGGTCGGCTGTGATACGACCAGCCCGGCCTCGAGCTCGGGCGACGTACAGGTCCTGCAGCGATGGAAGGCTGCGGCCGATCACTTCCTCTGCAGAGCGCACAATGCGCTGTAGTCTCTGTTTGTCCCTGACTGTGGCTCCAGCGAACCACACGGTGATGGAGGAGGTGAGGATGGACTCGATGATGGCCGTGTAGAACTGCACCAACATCTGTGCAGGCAGCTTGGCTTTCCTGAGCTGCCGCAGGAAGTACATCCTCTGCTGGGCCTTCTTGATGAGGGAGCTGATGGTCGGCTCCCACTTGAGGTCCTGGGTGATGGTGGTGCCCAGGAAACGGAAGGACTCCACAGAGGTGATGGGGGAGTCCATCACGGAGGGTGGGGGCGGGGGGACAGTGCTCTTCCTGAAGTCCACAATCATCTCCACTGTCTTCTGGGCGTTCAGCTCCAGGTTGTTACCACTGCACCAGGACACCAGCCGGTCCACCTCCCTCCTGTAGGCGGACTCATCGTTGTTGGAGATGAGTCCAATGAGGGTGGTGTCGTCCGCGAACTTGATCAGCTTCACGGAGTCGTGGCTGGAGGTGCAGTGGTTGGTGTACAGGGAGAAGAGCAGGGGAGAAAGAACACAGCCCTGTGGGGCTCCTGTATTTATAATCCGAGAGTCCGAGACATTCTTCCCCAGACGCACTCGCTGCTTCCTGTCCGTCAGGAAGTCAGTGATCCACCTGCAGGTGGAATCGGGCACGTTGAGCTGGGAGAGCTTGTCCTGGAGCAGGGATGGCAGGATTGTGTTGAAGGCAGAGCTGAAGTCCACGAACAGGACCCTGGCGTAGGTCCCCGGGGAGTCCAGGTGCTGTAGGATGTGGTGGAGGGCCAGGTTAATGGCGTCGTCTACAGATCTGTTGGCTCTGTAGGCGAACTGCAGGGGGTCCAGGAGGGGGGAGGTGAGGGACTTGAGATGGGAGAGAACCAGGCGTTCAAATGACTTCATGACGACAGACGTAAGTGCTACAGGTCTGTAGTCATTGAGTCCTGTGATCCTGGGCTTCTTCGGGACGGGGACAATGATGGAGGATTTGAAGCAGGCCGGGACATGGCAGGACTGCAGAGAGGAGTTGAAAATGTCCGTGAACACAGGAGTAAGCTCACTGGCGCAGTGTCTCAGAGTGGCCGGAGACACGTGGTCCGGGCCAGGAGCTTTGCGGGGGTGCAGCCTCAGGAAGAGTTGTTTAATCTCTTTAGCGGCTATTGTTAGGCTGGGGGCAGGGCTGATGGGTGGGTCGTTAGAGTAGTGGGGGGTGGGGGAGGGAGAGGTGTCAGGGGCAGCATCAAAGCGACTGAAAAATAAGTTCAGATCGTCAGCTAGCTTGTGGTCATCAGCACAGGGGGGGGCTTTGGGTTTGTAGTTGGTGATCTCCCGTAGGCCCCTCCAGACAGAAGCAGTATCGTTGTTACCAAACTGCTCCTGTAGTCGTTCTCTGTGCCGGGACTTGGCTGCTTTCAGTTCTTTCCTGAACTGATATTTAGCTGCTTTGTAGCCGCTGCGGTCCCCCTCCCTGAAAGCAGACTCCTTTGCTTTCCTGAGCTGCCGGAGTTTAGCAGTGAACCAGGGTTTGTCGTTGTTATAGATGACCCTGGTCCTTGTTGGAATGATGCTATCCTCACAGAAGTGGATGTATGACGTCACAGTGTCCGTATATTCATCCAAGCTGTCTGTGGCAGCTCTGAAAAGGTCCCAGTCTGTAGATTCCATGCATGCGCGCAGCTCTTCCACAGCTTCATCAGACCACACTTTGGAGCTCCTCACTGCAGGTTTCGAGAGCTTTAGTCTCTGTCTGTAAGCAGGAACCAGATGTATCATGGAGTGATCTGAGAAGCCGAGGGCTGGCTTGGGAACAGCGCGAAAAGCTCCGCGCACGGTGGTGTAACAGTGATCCAGAGTGTTCTCCTCTCTGGTCGGGCATTTGATAAACTGTCTGTATTTGGGTAATTCCTGGCTCAAGTTTCCCTTATTAAAATCCCCCAGGATAATAATCAGAGAGTCCGGGTATAAGCGTTCCATACACAGTACTTGCTCTGCGAGTGCGCGCTGAGCCTCGCGCGCGTCCGCGCATGGCGGTATGTAAACAGAGGCAAGAATGAATGAAACAATTTCCCGCGGGGAGTAATATGGATTACAATGAATGAAAAGATATTCCAGAGCAGGAGAGCAGTGCTTGGAGATCACTGTCACATCGTTACACCAGTTTGTATTGACGTAGAAACAGAGCCCTCCGCCTCTGCTCTTCCCTGAGAGCGCACAATGGCGATCCGCGCGAAACAGCCCAAAGCCCTGCAGCTCCAGAGCGCAGTCCGGGATCCGCTCATTTAGCCAGGTCTCAGTGAAGCAGAGGACACAGGATGTGGCGAAGTCCTTGTTTCTTCTCATGAGCAGGCTGAGTTCGTCCATCTTATTGCCCAGTGAGCGTACGTTGGACAGAAAAATGCCGGGGAGAGCCGTGCGCGCTCCTCTCCTCCTAAGACGCACGAGCAGGCCTCCTCGCTTTCCCCTTTTACGGGCCCACACTTTTTTGGCTAGAACATGAAGCCATGTTTATTAAAACAAAACATAAATCTGCTGGGCGTGAAGATAGAAATTCATGAAAATATTTCATGATGATTCCCACAGTTTAGTGATATTAAACACTGCATGTATTACAGTATAAATTACCCAGTTTCAGAATAGATGGGAGATGTGTCTATCCATGACAGAGTATGAAATTAGAGGCAGTCCTTCTAGAAAGTTTTGGGTCTTCCTGGGGTCTGTGTGTTCCATATCAGATAGAAAGCTTAAGTAAGGTAAGGTATACTTTATTGTCCTCGTGTGGAAATTTGTTTTCTGCATTTGACCAATACTGAATGGCAACCTTTCAGGTGCTAGGGCCCATGTTGACGCTCTTGGCCAGGAATACCAAAGCTGGACAATTTTATCTTTTGTACATGTTTTTTTCATGTAGAGGAAATCTATCCAGACACAGGGAGAACATGCATACTCCACTTAGAGAGGCCCTGTTCCGACGAGATCTAAACCCAGGACCTAACCACTCAGCCATCCTGCCACCCTTAAAAATACTATGCTTGGCCACACTACTTTGTCATTGCACGCTTATCTGCTTTACAAACATCATGCAATGGTACATTCATAACTCCAATCATATCTGAAATCAATTCACTCTGACCTATTTTCCAGCATAAGATCATTAGCCCTGTTCATTCTTTCATTATGCCAGCATGCTTCTCAACATGGGCTTCCCGCATGAGGCCCACTCTCCCGAACATCCAATTATGTGATACAAGGACAAGAAAATGTCACCTGCCGCATGTTTCGTAATTTCACATTCATAACGTAGGATATGGAAAAGCTAATATGAAAGCACAAACAAACAAAGTGATTTCAACAAAATCTTAAGGCTCTAAAATTGAGCCCTTTTCTACGGTTGAATGAACTGAAAGAAAATTGGGTCGGCCTGTCTGTACTACTTGAAGGAACATTGAGCCAAGTGCCCTACTTTGTGTTCTTTGGACACTTTGAGGGCACGGCGTCGACAAACGAACTCCCCCTTTCCCAATGTGACATATTATTGGTTTTAACTTAACTACGTCGTATCCTCTTTTCATTCTTCCTCTTCAATTACTCATCCAAGTAATTCCCCCTTACGAAATGGCTTTATGTCTAAATTAATTGCCCCAAAAGTAATCAGGAAACGTTGTTTCCTGTGTTTTTTTTTTTTTTTTAAAGCCAATTTTCTGTTCCATAATGTGAAACGGCAAAAATGATAAGTGCATATCAAAGGCTGAGCAGATAGCGCCTCATTGCTCCGTTCTTCACACATTTAAATGAGAGCTTCGCGGCTGCAAAGGGGAGCCGTAAAAGCCACAGTGATTGGAATGCAAGGGAATGCCAGTGTAATCCTCTACAAAATGCCATTAAGGCTAATTCCATATGATCGATTATGGGAAAAGCTGAAAGCATTACTTATGTATATGTCGCTTGTATGTATGCATGTCACAGGCTGCAATCAAAAGGGTGAAAGGGGCCTTTTATCTAGCATTTACGGATTCTTAGCATGTGTGGGAAGCCTCTGATGGTAGTTTGATGAATGCTATAGAAGCAAAGTGGAGTGATGAGTTGCCAAAGCACATGGTGGGTATGTGTGTATATGATATTTTTTCTCGTCTGGTGTAGGGGACTCCATTATTTCATGTTGATTCTTTGCGGGATTCCTTTTGTTGTGTGTTAGGCCCTTTGCATACACAGAAAAAAACAGCCTATTTAGTTAACTTGGTGAACTACTATAAAACAGGGCTGTGACAAGTTAACAGATATATCACAACTGATCGGTTACTTGTTCTTTGAACCTTACAAAGACTTAAAAATGAGATGATGTTTTATGACACAGTGGCAACAAGGCTTCTGCTAGCATGCATACCACAAGCTGTTTGCACAAAGTTTGTGGATAATAAAGAAGCTTTCACTTTGAGAAAAGACCTACTGGTAATACATTTGGCCACAAGATAAACAGGACACTGAGGTTTGCAAGGACATGGAACATCATTCTCCAAAAAGGTGAGTAAACAAGTATAAAAGTTGCTTTTGATTTCCTGGGATTGAGTCTCATGTATTGTCCTTCTGCTTTTGATACTGGGCTAATTAAGCTATGAAACATTCACACAATTACTATATTTTTTGACATCATAGCAGCTCAAACACATGCACCCACATTTTATTTGTGAGTTTGGAATAAATGATTCAGTAAAAAAATACACACAAAAAAAAACACTTGAGTTGCAGATTAAGTGTGATGTCAGTGTAATCAGCATTTAATTATTTTTGCTAATACAATAAAAAAAACTGCAAAAAAAGAATCGAACTGACCCACAACAAATATGTATCAAATTATTGTGACTTCAATCAATGATGTGACTTCAGTGTAATGTTGCAGTCTTAATATTTACTGACTTCTTGAAACTAATGAACAGGAAGCTTATTCCTTACTTTCTCACACGTTCATTACATCCTAAATATTGCCCACAAAGAGGTTAGAAGCAATGAAGCTATAGAAAGAGTTAACTCCATCAATATTGATTTCCTCTTCTAACTCTCTATTGTTTTTAAAATGATCTGCTGCAGTCATACAAATATCACCTGATAAATTAGCAAAAAAGAGTTTATAGACACAACTTTTGTTTTAAGATGCATACAACTTATCTGAGTGTGATGACATAGTGGTAAAATGACACAATACTGAGAGGGGAGCTTTTAGACAGGAGGGACATATTTGTACCACAAGTTCTTGCATAATATGTCTCTTTTAAAGGGCCAAAATAAAAGGAAAGCAACATTATGGAAATACAAATAGTATTAGCTTTTTAAACCTCTCCTCACATTCTCATTAATTTGCAAATATTGTAAAATAAGATTGGTTTATTTGAATTTCTGTCCTGCGTCCTTCAGTGACTACATTTCCTTGTAAATGCTATAATCATAGACATCTTTAAATTCCTGCAACTAAGGAGCCACTTTTCTCCTTCCAAACAATAGTCACTTAATTTTCCTGCGATTTAAATGTTTGGAAGTCTTTCAACAGCAATGAAAGAAAGAAAGGAAATGATAACAGCTGAAGATCTCATTTTACATGCTAATGTTGCCTGTCTGAAAAAATAATCATAGAAATAAATATATAATGAAATAAGTAATCTTTAGTAAGTAATCTTTATTTATATACCGCCTTTTCAACTGCAGCATCTGAGTCCCTCATAGCGGTTTACAATTGCTATCCTCATTGTGGTATTTGTTGATTATAACTTCAAGAAGAATATGAAAACATAGATCCTATGAATCTATGCTTATTGAATGTCATAATAAGAATTACATATGCATATACATAATAAGCATATAATAACAAATCTAAAATGTATACAAGTATTGACTCACCAGATCTGCCTTATACAGAGAGCTCTTGTTAATCCCCAGACATAGCGGTTTACAATTGCTGTAGGCCCGACTCGAGCCTCCCGTTTCCCCTGCACTACAAAAGATACGGATAAATAACACCAACAATTTAAGTGGGGTGACAAAGGAAGAGAAGTAGTTTGAGTCCTTGTGAGAATTACAGACGATGTTGTATACGTAGCAAGGGTGTTAGGGGATGAAAAAAGTACACAAGTGAATTATTGAACACAGAACAATTGAATGCAGGAAAGGAACTTTAACATGGGCACATTAAATACGTAAACTGGGGCATTCGACACGGACCACATAAAAACGTTTACAAAATCAGGCAAAATCCACACACAGAAACAGAGACACACACACGAGTACACTAACTACACATGCAGAGAGAAGCTACAGATGCATGCAGTGAAGAGCTCAATTATACAGTGACAAGAAAAAAACAATGGAGACAACATCCAACACAAAGCTTTTACCTTTAAATACAAAACATGCTTTTACAGTCAGATGTTAAAGACTCACCATTATAAATTAATACCCTCCATCACCTCCTCCATCACCTCCATCACCTCCTCATCACCTCCGCCATCACCTCCTCATCACCTCCTCCATCAACTCCTCCATCACCTCCTCATCACCTCCTCATCACCTCCTCCATCAACTCCTCCATCACCTCCTCATCTCCTCCTCCATCACCTCCGCCATCACCTCCTCATCACCTCCGCCATCACCTCCATCACCTCCGCCATCACCTCCTCCATCAACTCCTCCATCACCTCCTCATCACCTCCTCCATCACATCCATCACCTCCTCCATCACCTCCGCCATCACCTCCATCACCTCCTCATCACCTCCGCCATCACCTCCCATCACCTCCTCATCACCTCCTCCATCAACTCCTCCATCACCTCCTCATCACCTCCTCCATCAACTCCTCCATCACCTCCTCATCACCTCCATCACCTCCTCCATCACCTCCGCCATCACCTCCTCATCACCTCCTCCATCACCTCCTCCATCAACTCCTCCATCACCTCCTCCATCACCTCCTCCATCATCTCCTCCATCACCACCTCCATCACCTCCTTCATCACCTCCTCCATCACCTCCTCATCACCTCCTCCATCAACTCCTCCATCACCTCCTCATCACCTCCATCAACTCCTCCATCACCTCCTCCATCACCTCCTCCATCACCTCCTCCATCACCTCCTCCATCATCTCCTCCATCACTTCCTCATCACCTCCTCCATCACCTCCTCTTCACCTCCTCCATCACCTCCTCCATCACCTTCATCATCACCTCCTCCATCACCTCCTCATCACCTCCTCCATCAACTCCTCCATCAACTCCTCCATCACCTCCTCATCACCTCCTCCATCAACTCCTCCATCCCCTCCTCCATCACCTCCTCATCACCATCTTCATCACCTCCTCCATCATCTCCTCCATCACCTCCTCCATCACCTCCTCCATCAACTCCTCCATCACCTCCTCCATACTCCTCCATCACCTCCTCCATCACCTCCTCATCACCTCCTCCATCACCTCCTCCATCAACTCCTCCATCATCTCCTCATCACCTCCATCAACTCCTCCATCACCTCCTCCATCACCTCCTCATCACCATCTCCATCACCTCCTCCATCACCTCCTCCATCATCTCCTCCATCACCTCCTCATCACCTCCTCCATCACCTCTTCCATCTCCTCCATCACCTCCTCCATCACCTCCTCATCACCTCCATCAACTCCTCCATCACCTCCTCCATCACCTCCTCCATCACCTCCTCCATCAACTCCTCCATCACCTCCTCATCACCTCCATCACCTCCTCCATCACCTCCTCCATCACCATCTCCATCACCTCCTCCATCACCTCCTCTATCACCTCCTCATCAACTCCTCCATCACCTCCTCATCACCTCCATCAACTCCTCCATCACCTCCTCCATCACCTCCTCCATCACCTCCTCATCACCATCTCCAACTCCTCCTCCATCACCTCCTCATCACCATCTCCATCACCTCCTCCATCATCTCCTCCATCACCTCCTCCACCACCTCCTCCATCACCTCCTCCATCAACTCCTCCATCATCTCATCACCTCCATCAACTCCTCCATCACCTCCTCCATCACCTCCTCATCACCTCCTCCATCAACTCCTCATCACCTCCTCCATCACCTCCTCCATCAACTTCTCCATCACCTCCTCATCACCTCCATCAACTCCTCCATCACCTCCTCCATCACCATCTCCATCACCTCCTCCATCACCTCCTCCATCACCTCCTCTATCACCTCCTCATCAACTCCTCCATCACCTCCTCATCACCTCCATCAACTCCTCCATCACCTCCTCCATCATCTCCTCCATCACCTCCTTCATCACCTCCTCATCACCATCTCCAACTCCTCCTCCATCACCTCCTCATCACCATCTCCATCACCTCCTCCATCACCTCCTCCATCACCTCCTCCATCAACTCCTCCATCATCTCATCACCTCCATCAACTCCTCCATCACCTCCTCCATCACCTCCTCATCTCCATCACCTCCTCCATCATCTCCTCCATCACCTCCTCATCACCTCCTCCATCACCTCTTCCATCATCTCCTCCATCACCTCCTCCATCACCTCCCCCATCACCTCCTCATCACCTCCTCATCACCTCCATCAACTCCTCCATCACCTCCTCCATCACCTCCTCCATCAACTCCTCATCACCTCCATCAACTCCTCCATCACCTCCTTCATCACCTCCTCATCACCTCCATCAACTCCTCCATCACCTCCTCCATCACCTCCTCCATCAACTCCTCCATCACCTCCTCCATCACCTCTTCCATCACCTCCTCCATCACCTCCTCCATCACCTCCCCCATCACCTCCTCATCACCTCCATCACCTCCTCCATCACCTCCTCCATCACCTCCTCCATCACCTCCTCCATCACCTCCCCCATCACCTCCTCATCACCTCCATCACCTCCTCCATCACCTCCTCCATCACCTCCTCCATCAACTCCTCATCACCTCCATCACCTCCTCCATCACCTCCTCCATCACCTCCTCCATCAACTCCTCCATCACCTCCTCTATCACCTCCTCCATCACCTCCTCCATCACCTCCTCATCACCATCTCCATCACGTCCTCCATCACGTCCTCCATCACCTGCTCCATCACCTCCTCCATCACCTCCTCATCACCTCCTCATCACCATCTCCATCACCTCCTCCATCACGTCCTCCATCACCTGCTCCATCACCTCCTCATCACCTCCTCCATCAACTCCTCCATCACCTCCTCCATCACCTCCGCCATCACCTCCATCACCTCCTCATCACCTCCTCCATCAACTCCTCTATCACCTCCTCCATCACCTCCTCCATCACCTCCTCATCACCATCTCCATCACCTCCTCCACCTCCATCACCTCCTCCATCACCTCCATCACCTCCGCCATCACCTCCTCATCACCTCCTCCATCACCTCCATCACCCATCATCCTCCATCACCTCCTCCATCACCTCCTCCATCATCTCCTCCATCACCTCCTCATCACCATCTCCATCAACTCCTCCATCGCCTTCTCATCACCTCCATCAACTCCTCCATCACCTCCTCCATCAACTCCTCCATCACCTCCTCCATCACCTCCTCATCACCATCTCCAACTCCTCCTCCATCACCTCCTCATCACCATCTCCATCACCTCCTCCATCATCTCCTCCATAACCTCCTCCACCACCTCCTCCATCACCTCCTCCATCAACTCCTCCATCATCTCATCACCTCCATCAACTCCTCCATCACCTCCTCCATCACCTCATCATCACCTCCTCCATCAACTCCTCATCACCTCCTCCATCAACTCCTCCATCACCTCCTCATCACCTCCATCAACTCCTCCATCACCTCCTCCATCACCATCTCCATCACCTCCTCCATCACCTCCTCTATCACCTCCTCATCAACTCCTCCATCACCTCCATCAACTCCTCCATCACCTCCTCCATCATCTCCTCCATCACCTCCTCCATCACCTCCTCATCACCATCTCCAACTCCTCCTCATCATCATCTCCATCACCTCCTCCATCACCTCCTCCATCACCTCCTCCATCAACTCCTCCATCATCTCATCACCTCCATCAACTCCTCCATCACCTCCTCCATCACCTCCTCATCACCATCTTCATCACCTCCTCCATCATCTCCGCCATCACCTCCTCCATCAACTCCTCCATCACCTCCTCTATCACCTCCTCCATCACCTCCTCCATCACCTCCTCATCACCATCTCCATCACGTCCTCCATCACGTCCTCCATCACCTGCTCCATCACCTCCTCCATCACCTCCTCATCACCTCCTCATCACCATCTCCATCACCTCCTCCATCACGTCCTCCATCACCTGCTCCATCACCTCCTCATCACCTCCTCCATCAACTCCTCCATCACCTCCTCCATCACCTCCGCCATCACCTCCATCACCTCCTCATCACCTCCTCCATCAACTCCTCTATCACCTCCTCCATCACCTCCTCCATCACCTCCTCATCACCATCTCCATCACCTCCTCCATCACCTCCTCCATCACCTCCATCACCTCCGCCATCACCTCCTCATCACCTCCTCCATCACCTCCATCACCTCATCACCTCCTCCATCACCTCCTCCATCACCTCCTCCATCATCTCCTCCATCACCTCCTCATCACCATCTCCATCAACTCCTCCATCGCCTTCTCATCACCTCCATCAACTCCTCCATCACCTCCTCCATCAACTCCTCCATCACCTCCTCCATCACCTCCTCATCACCATCTCCAACTCCTCCTCCATCACCTCCTCATCACCATCTCCATCACCTCCTCCATCATCTCCTCCATAACCTCCTCCACCACCTCCTCCATCACCTCCTCCATCAACTCCTCCATCATCTCATCACCTCCATCAACTCCTCCATCACCTCCTCCATCACCTCATCATCACCTCCTCCATCAACTCCTCATCACCTCCTCCATCAACTCCTCCATCACCTCCTCATCACCTCCATCAACTCCTCCATCACCTCCTCCATCACCATCTCACCATCTCCATCACCTCCTCCATCACCTCCTCTATCACCTCCTCATCAACTCCTCCATCACCTCCTCATCACCTCCATCAACTCCTCCATCACCTCCTCCATCATCTCCTCCATCACCTCCTCCATCACCTCCTCATCACCATCTCCAACTCCTCCTCCATCACCTCCTCATCATCATCTCCATCACCTCCTCCATCACCTCCTCCATCACCTCCTCCATCATCTCATCACCTCCATCAACTCCTCCATCACCTCCTCCATCACCTCCTCATCTCTTCATCACCTCCTCCATCATCTCCTCCATCACCTCCTCATCACCTCCTCCATCACCTCTTCCATCACCTCCTCCATCACCTCCTCCATCACCTCCCCCATCACCTCCTCATCACCTCCTCAACACCTCCATCAACTCCTCCATCACCTCCTCCATCAACTCCTCATCACCTCCATCAACTCCTCCATCACCTCCTCCATCACCTCCTCATCACCTCCATCAACTCCTCCATCACCTCCTCCATCACCTCCTGATCACCTCCATCACCTCCTCCATCACCTCCTCCATCAACTCCTCCATCACCTCCTCTATCACCTCCTCATCACCTCCATCACCTCCTCATCACCTCCTCATCACCTCCTCATCACCATCTCCATCACCTCCTCTATCACCTCCTCATCACCTCCATCACCTCCTCATCACCATCTCCATCACGTCCTCCTTCACGTCCTCCATCACCTGCTCCATCACCTCCTCCATCACCTCCTCATCACCTCCTCATCACCATCTCCATCACCTCCTCCATCACGTCCTCCATCACCTGCTCCATCACCTCCATAACCTCCTCCATCAACTCCTCCATCACCTCCTCCATCACCTCCGCCATCACCTCCTCATCACCTCCTCCATCACCTCCTCTATCACCTCCTCCATCACCTGTTGTAGAATTACATACCCCAAAGCAAGGAGAAAGCCCAAAAGTATTTGTCTTAAATCAGGAGCGTAAGTTTATTGTAACACACGTGCGGAGAGCTAGCATATCCAAAAGGCAGCATACCCAGCTCTGGCTCGCAGAGCTCAGGCTTCCTGTTTACATAGACATCACATGAAAGACAGTCACGCCCACAACAGATGGGAGGGGGCCACCGGTGAAGGAGGCGCATAGGGAGCGCAGGCGCCATGCCCCTGTGGTGAGGCAATCAGACACAGGGCATGGAGGTGCGAACAGACAGACAATGGTAGAAATGCAAGCATACAGATGCGAGATGCGAAAGACACAAGGGTGTGACAGACAGCAGGGACCTTCACAAAGCTCAGCATGGCGTCAGAAGGTCGTCTCTGCATTGAAAAGGCCTTTTACGTCCGTGTATTTGCTGCGGCTGGTTTTAATGTGATTACTCTAAAAACTGTCATTACACACCTCCTCATCACCATCTCCATCACCTCCTCCATCACCTCCATCACCTCCTCCATCACCTCCATCACCTCCGCCATCACCTCCTCATCACCTCCTCCATCACCTTCATCACCTCCTCATCACCTCCTCCATCAACTCCTCCATCACCTCCTCCATCACCTCCTCCATCATCTCCTCCATCACCTCCTCATCACCATCTCCATCAACTCCTCCATCGCCTTCTCATCACCTCCATCAACTCCTCCATCACCTCCTCCATCAACTCCTCCATCACCTCCTCCATCACCTCCTCATCACCATCTCCAACACCTCCTCCATCATCTCCTCCATCACCTCCTCCATCACCTCCATCACCTCCTCCATCACCTCCTCCATCACCTCCTCTATCGCCCTCTCCATCAACTCCTCCATCACCTCCTCATCACCGTCTCCATCACCATCTCCATCACCTCCTCCATCAACATGGACTCCACTTCACCCACAGGTTTTACGTCAGCCCTTCAGCTTTGTCTGGAGGAGATAAAGGCATGGATGGACAACAATTCTCTTCAACTTAACAGTGGTAAAACTGATGCAATCCTCTTTGGCACCCCCCACCAAACCCAGTCCTCCCCTCTCAGTAGTGTTTCAATTTTTGGCCATAACATCCCCCTGTCCACATCTGTTAATAACCTTGGAGTCAGGCTCGACTCTAATTTTACATTTGATACCCACATCCGCCACCTCTGTAAAGTCTCCTTCCTTCACCTCAAAAACATTGCCAGACTCCGCTCCTCCCTCTCACAACCGGACGCTGAGAAGCTGATCCATGCCTTTGTCTCCTCCAGGTTGGATTACTGCAATGCCCTCCTCGTCGGGACCTCTGCAAAGGGTCTGCAAAAACTCCAGTACATCCAGAACTGTGCTGCCCGGGTCCTGACGAGGAGGCGCAAATATGACCATATCACACCCGTCTTTAAATCACTCCACTGGCTGCCCATCAAACACAGAATACAGTACAAACTCTGCCTCCTCACATATCAATGCACACACGGAACTGCCCCTGCCTACCTCAGTGAACTCCTAACACCACACACCGCCTCTCGAAGTCTCCGTTCAACCACCTCCTCCCACTGCCTGCACCAACCCAGGACCAAACTCTCCACCATGGGAGATAGGGCCTTTCAGGCAGTAGCCCCCCGGCTCTGGAATGCCCTCCCAGAAACCCTCAGGGCCCCACAAAGTGTGGAGGCTTTTAAGAAAGGCCTAAAGACATTCCTATTCAAACAGGCCTTCTAGATATGTACAGTAATTATGTTTTATTTTATTTTATTTTTTCCTGATGTTATATTTGATGTATTGTTTTTATGTTGTGTATCTTGGGGATGTTCCCTGTTTTTGTAGCACTCTGAGGTTTCCCTGAAATGTAAAGTGCATTATAAATAAAATCTATTATTATTATTATTATAACTCCTCCATTACCTCCTCATCACCTCCTCCATCACCTCCTCATCTCCTCCATCACCTCCTCCATCACCATCTCATCACCTCCTCCATCACCTCCTCATCAACTCCTCCATCACCTCCTCATCACCTCCTCCATCACCTCCTCCATCACCTACTCATCCCAGCCGACCCCTCTCACCTGCACATGGACTATTCCAACCACTCCCTTCTCACCTGCACATGGACTATTCCAACCACTCCCTTCTCACCTGCACATGGACTATTCCAACCTCTCCCTTATCACCTGCACATGGACTATTCCAACCTCTCCCTTATCACCTGCACATGGACTATTCCAACCACTCCCTTCTCACCTGCACATGGACTATTCCAACCTCTCCCTTATCACCTGCACATGGACTATTCCAACCACTCCCTTCTCACCTGCACATGGACTATTCCAACCACTCCCTTCTCACCTGCACATGGACTATTCCAACCTCTCCCTTATCACCTGCACATGGACTATTCCAACCTCTCCCTTATCACCTGCACATGGACTATTCCAACCACTCCCTTCTCACCTGCACATGGACTATTCCAACCTCTCCTTTATCACCTGCACATGGACTATTCCAACCACTCCCCTCTCACCTGCACATGGACTATTCCAACCACTCCCCTCTCACCTGCACATGGACCAGAAGTCAGACAGGCCGGGGATCGGTAAAAGTTTTTGTCTCCGCATTTGAAACTTTAGCTTTTTTCTCATCTTCTCTTCTTGTCAGTGAGAACCAGGAACATTTGACTGGAGTTTATTTCAACTAATGTGTTTGTTGTGGAAATTCTGCACATAACGAGAGTAAAATAATGTAAACAACTCAGAGCTGTAATTCCAAACAAAGTGTGAGTTTATTCATTAGTAAATGTGCACAATTACAATGAATAACAGAACCGATACCAATACCACCGGGCAGCCGTCCGAAATCGACTGCCCCGATTGAGGAAATGACTGTACATTAAATAGACCAGAGTAAACAAACACATATCTACTCTAGATATTACATAAATGAAGTCAACATTGATATGTGTTGCTCAAGGCTTCTCTTTACGCGTCCTAACGCTGATACAACTCTGATATATGTAACAATCTGCTTTTGAACTGAACATATTGTTCTATGACCCAGGTCAAAGACATGATGCAGCACGTCTCCATCTATCACTGACCCGCTGCCAACAGAGCACTATGGCCTGTATCTGAATCCAGAGTTCACTGTTAGTTAATAACTTACACTCAGAACTATTTGGTGTTCATTCAGGTTGCTTTACTAAAATATTTCTATAACAATCCTATCTCTTGATAAATATAAAACCTTGGTTTATTTTAATCAACTTAAAATAATAATAGAAATCACAATGATTATGAATTAACATAAAATAGTGAACATTTGAGCCAACACACACAATAGTAAGCTAACTTTATTACAATATTAAAACCCACACTTATATACTTGCTTAGATGAATCACCTGACTGGGTCACAGACGTCTGCCCAGGGGAGACGAGGCGTTACTGGACCCGATGGGTCATCAGCCGACCCTCACCTCTCCCAGAATCGACGCTGTGCCCACACAGTAGACACTCCAGCAGTGCTGGGTGCACACTCCAATGTGGATTTAAAATAGACCTGGTCCAAAGATGGTTCCAAGTCCAAGCCAATCTATTGGGTCTAATGCTTTGTCATTAGATCTGTAACACTTAACCTTAAAAATGGATGCCTCACACTTTTCTGACCTCCTGTGCTTTCCACATGGGGTCAGAGTGGGTGGAAGCATCAGAGTTAGTGCACTGATTATCAATGCTTGAAAACCCTAGCATGTATGTGTACCACAAACCAATGCTAAGTTGTGCTAATCCTGAAACGTACACAGAACAGTTTCAAAAGCCCATTTTGACACAATGCTGAGATAGCCTCTCTCAGTCCGCCCCCTTCTTCGGGGTGGGCGTCCCGGCCTCCAGGTCAGACCAGCCGATTGTCCCAGTCTCTGACTCCGCTTCGTGAAAAAGCGGGGAACAATATACCTGACCCATGGCTCAGAGCTTCTATCTGTGTAACACCTGGTCAGAAGGCAGACCAAGTTTTGTCGTGGGGACCCTCAAGGTCCCTCCCGCCGTTGGGGAGCAAGCCTCCACTTCTGCGTTGGAAGTCGGGCACTGCCCCCCCCACTTCTTTGCTGCATCCTTGCGTTGCAGAAAGTCCCCAGACCCTTCTCGTTGGTCCCCTTTGGCTCTGGGCAGCTGGGGTCCACCTGCGGTGGGCTGGACCCATGATGGGGCGTCGACCCTCGCGGTGGGGTGCCCCCGGCACTTTTGGTTAGGGCCCCTCCTGGCATTTGCCGGACTCAGACCCCTCCTCTTGCTCGACCCTCGTGGTCAAGGCGTGATGGCGCTCTGTGTCTCCCTCTTGGAGATGTGATCCCTCCTCATGGAGGGGTTGGTCATGTTTCTGAAACAATGTTTTGGCAAAAGGGTTATTTGTCCCCTCCCTAGCCTGTCCTCTGGGTCTGCGCTGCCAGGGCTTAGCCTCAGTCTATATTATAATAATAATAATGGTCTCCATATAACTTTACTCATGGATTATCAGTTTGAGTTTCCAAAACACTCCTCTCCGGCCTTGGAGAGCAGATAAGTGCATTCTGCTGCTGTCTGCTCTCCTCTGTGTGCAAGTCAGGCCTCACTAACTAATTATTCTCTTATGGTAAAACAACAACCTATATCCTAAAGATCAAATAAACTTAAGTGTTTTGATGATTGTTTATCAAGATGAAAACTCATGGAGACCTTTTTTTTTTTTTTAACTAAATATTTAAATTGAAAAGGAGATACGATCAACTTAGGGCCTGTCCTCTTATGGTGCAGTGCAGGTGTCCAAACACCAGGCCTGTGGGCCAATTGTGGTCCGCCAGACATTTTAGTGTCTTCTGAAATGATTCTCAAATATAATTAAGTATTAACTGGCAGTCTTAATTGCAAGGTTAATTTGAACCCAAAGGCATTATTCCTAATTTTTTTAACTCCCGCTGGAAAATTACCATATATCTTCTAACGTGTTGGAAAAAACACCTGAATTGTTAACTAACAACAAACTAACTAACAAAAAACTAACTAAACTAACAAACTTTGTTAAATCTATTAAACTATTCTAAATACCTTCATAATGTTAAATAAAAATGTGTATCCACAAAATGAGAAGATTCAACACTTTATTACTTTTGGCCTTTGTGTTTGTTTTGTCTGTCTCTGTCAGACCTCTGCTCTTATCACCCTCAAGAGTCACAGCATTACAGAGCTTTGGGAAACTCTGAATAATATCCTAATACTCAAAGCGATACTATGCACTTGAATTTAAACAAAAAAATATTAACAAGTTAAAGTTTTTTTAAAAACTACACTAACCACCTGGTGTACAGTGCCTTGCGAAAGTATTCGGCCCCCTTGAACCTTTCAACATTTCGCCACATTTCATGTGATTCATTTTGTCATGAATCAACAACAAGTGGGACACAATCGTGAAGTGGAACGAAATTTATTGGATAAATTTAACTTTTTTAACAAATAAAACACTGAAAAGTGGGGCGTGCAATATTATTGGGCCCCTTTACTTTCAGTGCAGCAAACTCAGTCCAGAAGTTCAGTGAGGATCTTTGAATGATCCAATGTTGTCCTAAATGACTGATGATGATAAATAGAATGCACCTGTGTGTAATCAAGTCTCCGTATAAATGCACCTGCTCTTTGATAGTCTCAGGGTTCTGTTTAAAGCACAGAGAGAACCATGAAGACAAAGGAACACACCAGGCAGGTCCGAGATACTGTTGTGGAGAAGTTTAAAGCTGGATTTGGATACAAAAAGATTTCCCAAGATTTAAACATCTCAAGGAGCACTGTGCAAGCATCCATCCATCCATCCATCCATTTTCTTCCCTTTAATCCATTTCTGGGTCAGGGGGGTGGCAGTCAGAGATGCCACCCAAGTCTCATAGCACCAGCCCCTCACTGACCCTCTGCAGGTGGTGAGTCCACAGGAGGACGGCTGCTCTCTGAGTGTGAGCATAGCCTTGATCTTTCAGTGGGGGCTTTGGGCAAAGTGGGGTTAAGTGTCTTGCCCAAGGACACAACGACAGCAGTCATCAGTGGGAGTCGGTGGAGAAGGTGCAGAGGTGGGAATTGAACCCACGACCTTCTGGCCTTAAGGCCAATGCTCTACCAACTGAGCTACTGTGCAAGCAATTATATTGAAATGGAAGGAGTATCAGACCACTGCAAATCTACCAAGACCCGGCCGTCCCTCCAAACTTTCATCTCAAACAAGGAGAAGACTGATCAGAGATGCAGCCAAGAGGCCCATGATCACTCTGGATGAACTGCAAATTTAGTTTTAGTCTCGGCTGTGGAAAACAACTGGGCAATTTGAAAAACACAGAAACTCTGTTTAACTCACAACCTTCAGATTATTCAGAACATTTCAATGGATTTATGAAAAATTCCTTTGTCATGTTTCGCCTCTAAAGAAAAGAATGTGTCCTTCACCCATTCGGGGAAATCATGTAATAAATAAAGTCCTTAATCAAGGAGTATGTGGCCCACGGAATTGATTAAAGTAACCTATCCCCCACTCTATTTTCTTTTTTTTTTTTCTGACAATAGGGTTTGTCAAGCTACTCTAAACTTTAGAATAGTCTAAATTTGTGCATACGTCAATGATCAAATCCATCCCCAAATGAGTGCTTGTGTTTGTGTTGTCCTGACTTCTGGACATGTGTAGATGTGTGTTTGAGTCATGTTTTGTTTACGATACCCGGACCATGGTCTGCCTCGTCCAGATCGTCCGTGGGACCCTCCCAGACCCTCGTCCTCCAGTCAGTCAGTCCCATATCGTTCATGCTGGTTCCTGTGGAACTGTCCGGAAACATGGTGGGCCTGGGGCCATTTTGTCAGAACCAGTTGTTGCTTTGTCTCTGTCCACTCTTTGACTGCTGCTGTGGGCGGGGCTTCCCTTGTCAGTGGGAAAGTTTCTTGTGAACTGCCCTATCTCTTCACAGGGATAGAAGCCTGTGGTCCTCTCTCTTCACAGGGATAGAAGCCTGTGGTCCTCTCTCTACACAGGGATAGAAGCCTGTGGTCCTCTCTCTTCACAGGGATAGAAGCCTGTGGTCCTCTCTCTACACAGGGATAGAAGCCTGTGGTCCTCTCTCTACACAGGGATAGAAGCCTGTGGTCCTCTCTCTACACAGGGATAGAAGCCTGTGGTCCTCTCTCTACACAGGGATAGAAGCCTGTGGTCCTCTCTCTACACAGGGATAGAAGCCTGTGGTCCTCTCTCTTCACAGGGATAGAAGCCTGTGGTCCTCTCTCTTCACAGGGATAGAAGCCTGTGGTCCTCTCTCTTCACAGGGATAGAAGCCTGTGGTCCTCTCTTCACAGGGATAGAAGCCTGTGGTCCTCTCTTCACAGGGATAGAAGCCTGTGGTCCTCTCTCTTCACAGGGATAGAAGCCTGTGGTCCTCTCTCTACACAGGGATAGAAGCCTGTGGTCCTCTCTCTACACAGGGATAGAAGCCTGTGGTCCTCTCTCTTCACAGGGATAGAAGCCTGTGGTCCTCTCTCTACACAGGGATAGAAGCCTGTGGTCCTCTCTCTACACAGGGATAGAAGCCTGTGGTCCTCTCTTCACAGGGATAGAAGCCTGTGGTCCTCTCTTCACAGGGATAGAAGCCTGTGGTCCTCTCTCTACACAGGGATAGAAGCCTGTGGTCCTCTCTTCACAGGGATAGAAGCCTGTGGTCCTCTCTCTTCACAGGGATAGAAGCCTGTGGTCCTCTCTCTACACAGGGATAGAAGCCTGTGGTCCTCTCTCTACACAGGGATAGAAGCCTGTGGTCCTCTCTCTTCACAGGGATAGAAGCCTGTGGTCCTCTCTCTACACAGGGATAGAAGCCTGTGGTCCTCTCTCTACACAGGGATAGAAGCCTGTGGTCCTCTCTCTTCACAGGGATAGAAGCCTGTGGTCCTCTCTCTTCACAGGGATAGAAGCCTGTGGTCCTCTCTCTACACAGGGATAGAAGCCTGTGGTCCCATTCTCTGCAGGGATAGAAGCCTGTGGTCCCACCTGTATCAGGGCGGGTGATGGGCGGAGGGGGGACAGAGTTCTTTCATGACTGGTTTGGGGCACCAGACTTGTCCATGTTGGGCTTTGTGGGTAACTGATGTAGGATGAATTAAAATGACCTCTTTCCTCAATCAAAGACATTTTGTTGTATATAGAGCTCCGGACGTCACGTGACCCGTTTGTCTGTGACGCCATTTTGGCAGGAAGCCACAGGCGGTGAGCGCCGTTACTACAATAATAATGGACAGCAGCAAACAACTTTCCCAAAGCGATAAACAGCGATACATCGCTAAGCTTAATAGACTGCAAATTAGTGATCCATATTTAGCTCCCGGTGTGCTTTTTAAACCTTTAGATCAAGTGGCCGAGACCGTAGGACTCCCTAATATAGAATATCCTGACATATATAACTACCTTATAAACTTTCCTTCTGACTACACCGGAGACTCGCTGAAAGCGTACAAAAGCCTGGAGGGATATAAATGGACTCAATCTGGATTTGTGGCCGATGTTCTGCTGTGGATTTTAACTCAGAAGGATTATTTTGTTGTCACTGCACGAGTAAGTACCTGCCTTGATTATTATCTCATAAACTACTATGACAGCAACATTAGCACGCTAAGCTTGTAGTGACAGAATAGCGACAGTTTTACAGATGATTTTTGTTACAGGTAAATCATTCACAAAGATTAAATGACCCCTCTCTGAAACCATGGGCAGTGATCAGAAGAGATGGAGTAGTGCTTGGTGCTCATTGTAATTGCACAGCTGGACAGGGCGAGTGCTGCTCTCATGTTTCAGCTATGTTGTTCAAGTTATGGCAGCATAACCATGAAAGGGAGGAAGAGACAGCAACATCTAAAAAGTGTAAATGGGACAGACCAAGTGAAACGGCTATGAAGAAAGTGGAGTACCTGCAGGGAAAAGATATTGTATTTAATAATGGTCAAAGATCGAAAAAGCAGAACAAGGCTCAAACGCCCTGTGCAGCCCCCAAAGCCATCCCACCACTGACCCCAAGTGAGCAATCTTTGTTAACAACAGCCTGTCTCAGTGTTGTGCAAAAGATGGGCAAAAGATGAAACCAGTAGTCCTGTCTCTTGTGAGGGAGCATTCAGCGTCATATGTGCCTAAAACAGTGAGCTTGGATCTGCCAGATCCTCTCACAAGTCTTTATGAGAAAGAAATGAGAGATGTGAGCAGTGAGGAGCTGCAGCAAAGAACAGAAGCTTTGTTTGAGCAGCTGTCAGTGAGTAAAGAGCAGGTAAGGTGGTATTTGTTTTCTGTGTAAAGTTATATCAATCATGTTTTAAATCATATTATTTAGGTAGTAATTTTGTATTTTCAGAGTGATATTGTTGAGGAAGAGACACGAGACCAGTCAAAGTCACAAATATGGTTCGAACAGAGAGCTGGTAGAATTACAGCATCCACATTCAGAGCAGCAACTAAAACGAACATCATGAAGCCTTCAGTATCACTCATAAAAAAAATATGTTATCCACTGTCATACAGTTTTTCAAGTGAGGCAACAAGGTATATACTATTCTCTATATTTACATATGTGGTTAGGATATTAATGTTTGTTTTTGTAAAAATAAGTTGTCAGATATTATTATTAACATTTCCTTTTGTATAACAGATGGGGCTGTAAACACGAAGCTGCAGCGATACAACACTATAGAAACCAACATCGGCTCACACATTCTGACGTTGTGGTGGAAAAGGCTGGGTTTACCATCTCCACAACTCACCCATTTCTTGGAGCATCACCGGACGGTGTTGTGTCTTGCAGCTGCTGTGGTACTGGTGTACTGGAAGTTAAGTGCCCCTTTTGTGTTAAAGATTTAAGTGTTTGTGATGCTGTAAATAGTGTTTCAGGGTTCTGTCTTGAAACAGACATGAATGAAAACTTAAGACTGAAACGTGACCATACTTATTTTTACCAAGTTCAAATGCAAATGTTTGTAACCGAAAAATCATACTGTGACTTTATCCTTTGGACAGAAAAAGAGTCTTGTTCACCTTTTGTTGAGCGGATCTTGCCAGATGAAGTTTTTGCTAGAAAGGAGTTACTAAATGCTGAAGAATTTTACAAGAAATGTGTCCTTCCTGAGTTAGTGGCAAAGATTTTCTCTGCACCTAAAGTTGTGTGTGATAATAGTCAGCAGTGCTGCTATTGTCGTGAGGCTGAATCTGGCAACATGTTAGTCTGTGCCTCTGGATTCTGTTCTGTACAGAAGTTCCACCAAACCTGTCTGGGAATGAAAAGGGTGCCTAAGCACTGGCTGTGTCCCACCTGTAGAAAAATAAATTCTCAAAAGAAAAGTTAAGAAGACAAGTTTATTATTATTACATGGACATTTACTGAGCAGGTACTATTGATTCACATACATTGATGAGAGCACAACAAACTTTCACTAGTTTATCAAGATACACAACATCATTTTCTTTGTCAATGTCAGTAAATGTAATGGGTACTGTGCTTTGTAATAAAGTATATTTTTGACGAACAACTCCTATGACTCTTTCGATGTGTATCCTGAGTGACGCCAAGCTTCGGGTGTTTTCAATCTCAACAGGATCTAACTGCTTTTTCCCACGAGTAAATGCTGGAATCTTTAGGTCGGCTTGGAGAGATTGAACAGACTGACTAACATTAAAACCCCTATCTGCCAAAACTAGGTCTCCTGGAAGCAAGTGTGATAAAAAGTTACTATTTTCTGTGATAAACTTGTCACTTGTGCGCCCTCCCCACCCATTTGAAATGAAAGAAATTGATCCTTGTGGGCTAATGGCAATCAGATATTTCATAGTGTGATGTGATTTGTATGTTGAATAACACTGGGCACTAGCTAATAGGTTACTTGGCTTTTCAATAAAAATTTCAAAACAGTCAATAATACAAATAGTTTTTTCAAAATGTTTGTTACGGAACGCATTTGGAAGAGTTTTTCTTAAAATCTCTTTTTCTGGCCAGACAATAAGACTTGGAACTAATCTGCAATACATGACACTAATACAATGCTTGAAAAGTTTTGAAACTGTGGTGGAATCAACTCCAAAATAAAAAGCTAAAAATTCAAAGCTTAAATTCATCCGAAGCTTAATTAAAGTCAACAAAAACTGTTTAAATAATGTTAGGGCTGATTTAAGTTTGAGATGTGGGGAAACAACATTAAAAAGGGCCATGAGAATAGAAAATGTTGGTAGTCCAGTCAACAATAGAACTTTATCACTTTTTTGAAGAGCGGATTCAGAAAGTTCAGCTTTAGACAGTTTTTCCTTCAGCAACTGATTTTCTGCTCTTAAAGCTTGAACCTCCAACTTCAGTGAATTCTTTTGTGCTTTACAGTTGTCATTATTGCATGTAGGTCCAATGTCACAATCATTTAAAGAAATGACTGGTTCATTGTAGTCTCTGATAGAGGAAGGTCCGGCAGGAGGCTCACAGTCATGTGCTGGCCCTGTAGTGTCAGAGGATTCACCAGGAGGAATGAAAGGTCCCATGGGTGCTTCAGGTGTTTCTTGCTGTTGTTTTCTTTTTTTAGCGGCTTGTCGTCTGCTAAATGTGGCCATTAGCATCTTTCCTTTCTTCTTTACTGGAGAAGGCACATGTCTGAACACGGATGGGACGTAGTCGGGTGAAAGAGGATTGTCACTCTTTTTACCTTGGGACACAACACACAATTAATACAAATTCAGTACGGTTACAATGCAAATACAATGGAGAACAAGTATAAGTATAACTTCAAGCATTGAGCTGGATCTACACAACCCTTTGGCTGGCTATGTCAAAGTAAAAGTCTTATCACTTAGCTTAGCTAGCTATGGTTTCATATCAACATCTGCGGTAAGCACGGTCTCTAACATTTCCGTGGAAAGCCCTGAGCGTTATTTATTGAAATAACATTATAAAACAAGGTATAATGATTTGTTTTAGAAATGTTACCTGTTATGAAATGATCACTGCACAAGCGGAAACCATTGGGCGACGGGATCCAGCGCTCGGTTTTCTTCAGTGTGCTTTGGGCTCGTTTAATTGCAGAAATCCACTTTTCCCTTCGAGCTGGATCTTTAGGAATCCGATAGAAGGCTCTGGCTTTACCTTGCCCTCTATGGTTTGTGCATCCAGGTGCACAACATGAGTCTACCATCGTTGCAAAACGTGAACAATGTACGCTTGTTTAGCCGCAGCCGCTAGCTGGTTTGTTCACAAGTTCCTGCCAAGAGGTCACGTGACGCGGTGCGTGACGTCAGCTACAGGAGCTCTATAGGACCAGGACTGAGGCTACAGGACCAGGACTTAGGCTATAGGACCAGGACTGAGGCTATAGGACCAGGACTTAGGCTATAGGACCAGGACTGAGGCTACAGGACCAGGACTGAGACTGCAGGACCAGGACTGAAACTATAGGACCAGGACTCATGTAGTCATTATTAGCATGATTGGTATAAATGCCTATGTTTTAATGTTATTTGTATGTTAATAAAATGTATTGTCCATAAATGTCCAGACATGATTTTTTTCTTAAATCTCTAAAATCTCGCCGTCTCTCCCCATGATCCGAGGCCGTTTATATTAGAAATGGACCAACCGAGTGAGGCTGATTCGAACATTAGCTAGCTGGAGCCAATTTCCTTATATGGGAAGATGGTTCGGTTTGAGTCTGACCCAAACTGTTTTACGGAGTTTACTTTATAATGTACGTTTTTGGAGCCAGAGCGAGTTGGAGCAAAACTTTCTCCTTGAGCACTTTCCTATTGGGCTGTATTGAGCTAGCGTGTTAGCATTGTCCGTCTCTATACAGTCTATAGCAGGGGTGTCCAAACATTTTAGTAAGACGCCACTTCAGTTCATCAGACTAGTCCAGGGGCCGACGGCACGGACTGAAAATCTGTCTTGACTGGCATCGGGGGGTTCTGAGATTTATGATGATCTAAAACAGAGCTGAAGTTGGCTGAATGACACATGTTTACCATCTCACAAGCTACATTAGCATCATTAACAGAAGTTTGTGACACAATCATAAACACAGTTAACTCGTGTTTATGATCTCAAAGACAGAGGGCCGCATAAAATGTCAATTAGGGCCGCAGTTTGCCCCCGGGCCTGAGTTTGGACCTGCCTGGTCTATGGCTTTGATGAATCCTCAGACTGTGATGTCATTAACAGAGCTGTTTTTTCTACTTTCCTCTACCTTCATTCTCCAGTCTTTCTTTTTTTTCTTTATTTATATTTATATACCGCCTTTTCACTGCAGACCAGAGTCTCAAAGCGGTTTACAATTGTTAATTTTTGGGCATTTATCTTTCACTCCACACAGAGATGGGAGCGGGGTCGCCAGTACAGGAGGCGCATGCCAGAACTATTGGACATATTTTTAGTGGTAGGGGAAACCGGAGTACCCGGAGGAAACCTACGCAGACACGGGGAGAACATGCAAACTCCACTCAGAAAGGCCCTGGTCCGACCGGGATTCGAACCCAGGACCTTCTTGCTGAGAGGCGAGAGTGCTAACCACTCAGCCACCGTGCCGCACCGAGCCCGCCAGTCAATCCACTGTATCTCTCTGGTCTCTCTCTGGTCTCTCTCTCTCTCTCTCCGGTCTCTCTCTCTCTCTCTCTCCCTGGTCTCTCTCTGGTCTCTCTCTCTCTTTCTCTCTGGTCTTTCTCTCTCTCTGCTCTCTCTGGTGTTTCTCTCTCTCTGGTGTTTCTCTCTCTCTGGTCTTTCTCCCTCTCTCTGGTGTTTCTCTCTCTCTGGTCTCTCTCTCTGGTCTCTTTCTTTCTCTCTCTCTCTGGTCTTTCTCTCTCTCTGGTGTTTCTCTCTCTCTCTGGTCTCTTTCTCTCTCTCTCTGGTCTCTTTCTCTCTCTCAGGTCTCTTTCTCTCTCTCTGCTCTCTCTCTCTCTCTCTCTGGTCTCTTTCGTTCTCTCTCTCTCTGCTCTCTCTCTCTCTCTCAGGTCTCTCTCTCTCTCTGCTCTCTTTCTCTCTCTCTGGTCTCTCTCTCTCTCTCTCTCTCTATCGTGTGACGTGACCAAGTAAGCCGCACAGCGTGTAGCTTTTTTGAATCTATATCACCAAATCCATAACTTCGCCTCCTTCAGCCTTAGTGCTTGAGAACTCCTCGAGAAAACCTGTACGTAGACACAGGGAGAACATGCAAACTCTCCATACAAACCCCTTTGCTTGGAGCTGGAATCAAACCCATGACCTTCTTGTTTAACCGTTGTCGTCTGTTTGGATGGAACAGGAGCTCCATGTCGGGTTAAACAGTTTCATGTTTTCAATCTCAGTAAAATCTATCTATTCTACTTTAGTGGTAAACAAGTGGCACGGTGGCTGAGTGGATAGCACTCTCGCCTCTCAGCCAAGAAGGTCCTGGGTTCGAATCCCGGTCGGACCAGGGCCTTTCTGAGTGGAGTTTGCATGTTCTCCCCGTGTCTGCGTAGGTTTCCTCCGGGTACTCCGGTTTCCCCTACCACTAAAAACATGCACAATAGTTCTGGCATGCGCCTCCTGTACTCTGTGTGGAGTGAGAGACAAATGCCCAAAAATTAACAATTGTAAACCGCTTTGAGACTCAGATCTGCAGCGAAAAGGCGGTATATAAATACAGATTACTTACTTACTACTACTACTAAACAAAAATACATGCCATAGATTTGAACGACCTCGTGGTCCTGGCTGGGGCTTTGAGAATGATTATAAGTCTAAACATAGGTTGTAGCTGGGCTAATGGAGACAGACGAGGCTCCTTTCTCTTTCTTCCTCTGCTCTCTGCACCAAAACACAGAAGACTAAACCCTAAACGGCCCTTTGTCTGTGCTTTGTGCTTTTGCCGTCCTCGCCGCGGCTTATCAGTGCGTCATGTAGAAGGATGTGCTTAGCTCGGTCTCACCGTTCAGCTTTGCATTAAACCGCTTGGCTCATTACTGCCGGAAGCTTCCCTGAAACAAAGGCGTCCTGCTGAGGGGGACCCGGCCCATGGTCTGAGTCAGGCAGAAGCCAAATGCACCGCTTCAGTCGGTCCAAGAAGAGCTGTTTAGGAAGGAAGATCCGCGTATGCTAGCTTTAAGACTCCCACATCCCATCCATCAATTCTAATAATAATCATAATAATACGTCAAACTCATATAATATAATAATAATAATGCTTATATAGCGCTTAAAGACGCTTCACATGTCAATATTTATTCACTCCAAACACGGTGGTGATAAACTCCTACTGTAGCCGCAGCTGCCCTGGGGCACACTGACAGAAGCGAGGCAACCAGTCTGTTCCATCGGCCCCTCCCACCACCACCAACCATTCACACACACACCAGACTCATTCTAATGTGGGGGAAGTGTCTTGCCTAAGGACACGACGACAGCAGACATCAGTGGGAGTCGTGGGAGAAAGTCTTCTGGTGGACTCGAACCCACGGCGGCACGGTGGCTGAGTGGTTAGCACTCTCGCCTCTCAGCAAGAAGGTCCTGGGTTCGAATCCCGGTCGGACCAGGGCCTTTCTGAGTGGAGTTTGCATGTTCTCCCCGTGTCTGCGTAGGTTTCCTCCGGGTACTCCGGTTTCCCCTACCACTAAAAATATGTACAATAGTTCTAGCATGTGCCTCCTGTACTGGCCCCTCCCATCTCTGTGTGGAGTGAGAGACAAATGCCCAAAAAAAATAAAATTAACAATTGTAAACTGCTTTGAGACTCAGATCTGCAGTGAAAAGGCGGTATATAAATAAAGATTACTTACTTACTTACTACTACGACCTTCAGGCGTAGAGGCCAATGCTCTACCAACCGAGCCACTGTCGCCTCGTATATAGCACCTTTTGGACACTCATAGACGCTTTATAAAATACATCAAAATAAACATTGAAGAACAAAATGATGGAAAGGCTTTGAGCGGTGATTTAAAGTTCTGTAGTGAGAGTCTGAGTTCTAATGTGTGCTGGAAAAGAGTCGGGGCAGCTGCGGCAAAGGCTCCAGTCCCCCAGGGTTTGTGGTTTAGTCCTGAGGGGAGTGAGGAGGTCTGAGTCTGTGGGTCTGAGGCGGGTGGAGGGACCATGATGATGGAGGAGGTCAAGTCAAGTAAGAGCGATGGAGGTTTGATTCCCAACTTTCTTTCTACGCTCCCATCCTCACCGACTGTCATGAGCTTCGGGTAATGACCGAAAGGAGCTCGCAGTAGAGCCGCTGTTTCCCCATGGCCTGAAGACCCAGTTGTGGAGGGCTTAGGCATCTGCATCTGAATTAGTCATGTCCCACTTGGAGGAGACACACACTGTGGAAGACCTGGGGATTTTGATATTTTCCTTTTGAATGTATTTATGAGGATTTTCCCAATATTTTTGAAAAGAACCGCCCTCTCCACTTATTGGACGAGCACATATCACCAGAATGATTGACAACTGGGAGAGCAAATAGTTTTGATGAATCCACCCAGGAGTAGAAAATCCTCCTCTACACCTTTAAGTTTCTGTTTTTCATTTCAAGAGTGCTCTATCTTTTGTCTTTGTTATATGCATTTCTGAAAAAAGTCTAAACACCTAAAGGGTAATGAACCAATGGACAACAATAACAGGATGCGTTTTTAGGAAGTAGTCACCAAACTGTATGAAATTATTACTGACTGTTTTAACCAATACTAACTTGTTTAATTCAGTTTAACTCTATATCCCAGTCTCCTTTAAGACATTGCGGCGATATTGACACCCCAGACATCCTTATTTGGGCCTCAGCTGACTCTAAACTCGACTTGAACATGAAAACTAATTGACTTTAAATATGGTGAGGAACGTTCGGTGTGAGTGGTCCGTCCAATTATCTGCGGGGTTTATGAAGCGCGGTCTCAGATGTGGCTCGGGCCGTAATTAATCACATCAAAGGCTTGTTGTGCGGAGACCAGCGCCCTATTAAAGAACCGGCGGCTTCCCTCCGTGGACCCGACACACTTGGGCTGTGGCAGGACACGCATGTTCAGTCTCTGAGCGGTTTGTCACGCAGTCCTGACCTCCACAGCCCTTCCTGGTTCATCCAAGCACACAAACCATTTGTTTTCCTTGTTAGATCAAAGCCCCTGGTGCCTTGAGGAAGTGAACGTGTTTTAGGATGTGTCCGATTCATGATTGCAGAATGTTTAAGCCTCTATGCAAGAGCAAACGTGCGAGTAGCTACAGAGGAGAGTCAGTGATGATTTAGCCTGGTCTTACCATGTGTAAACTCTGGTCCATGGTCATTTCCTACATGTACGTCTGGTCTTACCATGTGTAAACTCTGGTCCATGGTCATCTCCTACATGTACGTCTGGTCTTACCATGTGTAAACTCTGGTCCATGGTCATTTCCTACATGTACGTCTGGTCTTACCATGTGTAAACTCTGGTCCATGGTCATTTCCTACATGTACGTCTGGTCTTACCATGTGTAAACTCTGGTCCATGGTCATTTCCTACATGTACGTCTGGTCTTACCATGTGTAAACTCTGGTCCATGGTCATCTCCTACATGTACGTCTGGTCTTACCATGTGTAAACTCTGGTCCATGGTCATTTCCTACATGGAGAGGCAGCGTTCCAGACTTATGCGGCTAAAATCTGGAACAATCTTCCTGAAGATGTGAGGCAGGCATCTACTCTGGCAGTTTTCAAATCCAGGTTAAAAACAGTTATTTTATAAGAATTTTATTTGATTTTATCTCCACAACCGAAGGATTTTATATTTACTCTTTTTAATACATTGTGGCTTTTTATTATTTTAATCCTGTGTGTGTTTTTAATGTTTTAAGGTTTTTAATTACTTTTACATTTTTTCAGTTTTTAATATGTCTTGTGTTTTTTTAAGTATATGTAGATTTTAATGTTTATAATTTGCTTGATATGACGTGGGCTGTGAGGCGCTTTGTGTTGCCTTGTGAACGAAAGGCACTATTGGGATAAATGTAGATTAATTGTTATGTATTTAAGGCCTATCACTGCTTCTCTGCTGCTATGGTAACGATGCTTCTTGGCCTCAAAGTGAAGTAGAAAGATAATATAGAAAGAGGATATTAGAGTTACAATTATCATCTGATCTGTCGGTAAACGTCTTCTGGAAACCACCAAAGCGTCGTCACAATCTGCCGAGCGCTGCATGAATCAGGCCTTTGATTTCCGGCGATTCTTGTCTGGTCTCCTTCCTATCGCTAATGGACCCACCAGGAAGTTGCCAACTCAAACACTCACCGGAGCCGGCCCCCTCCCATTGGTCGAGAGGACAGGAAGTGCTCTGCTCCGTTTCCTGTTTGCGTCGACGGTTGTGCTCCCGGGCAGGACGTGCGACTGAGGAGATAGAGAGAATAAAAAAAATGTGGTTAGAAAGTGTGAAAGAGGTTCTGGACAGTGAGAAAAGCTTGTGTTAGTTTGATAGTACCAGTGGGGAACGTTTAACCGCACTGTTTTTCTTAGCTTTTCACCATCTTGAGCTTAAAGATGCAGTCAGTGATTTTTTCCAGACCCATTTTTTTAAGTATTGTGTGAAAACGTCCCTAAACCCTAAAAGTTTCAAGTTATCATATGTTTTCAAATAGTAATGAAATTGAGCAGATGTCTATAGTCTACAAACATTAACACTAACATTTTGGAGCCGACCGATAAAAACAAACCGATGAGATTCGTTCATCTCCAACGAACCAATGGGATGTGTTTACCGCCTTCACCCGAGAATCATGTTCCAGGACTCACCCAATAAGGCAGATGTTTATTTATATCGCACAGTTTGTACACAAGGCAGCCTGGTCTTACCACACCATTGTACTAGTTTCCTCTGGATCTGCTCCATTGACTCCGTTAACAGTGGGAGGGGCTAACTCCTTTTACAGATTGAAACGATTGGATCTGAGTTTACTGTGACGTATGTAATGAACCCAAGTTAGTCGATAGCATTTAGCATTTAGCTTAGCATTAGCCATCTCCTTTGCCGCTAACGGAGCCCGTGGGGAGTAGCGCCACAAGTTTTTCCAGAGATTACATTTGTTAAACATTCCTCTTGCTCCGGCTTCAGTTTCTTGATAGAACCAGACCAGAATACTTTACTATCACATTCTTCACCAAACTACGACCTGCCCGTTCGACGCAAACTCTTGACGTCACCCACATCTAACTACAACACCCGCCTCCCGCGCTCTCTGATTGGTCGGATGGAATTCAACCGATGGGCTCTACGCACACACTTTTAGCTACTACCCCACTTCACTTCCTGTTCGCGGGAAATGGCTTGAGTTTCACTGGAGTTCAGTGGTTTACACGAGATTCCCAAATAATGCTCAAACAGAGATTAAACTGTGGATACTGGGCATTTCTGGGACACAGCAGTGCTCTCTGATTGTGCTGTCATTGTGTTTTTATAAAGTTTACTAATCTCTCTGAGTGGACACGGTCACAGCTCTTTTTTTGTTTTTTTTTTTGTTTTTTTATTGGCGTATACAATATATTACAGCAGACATTATAGACCCATTTGTACATTTAGACATGAAACCTACATAAACATATAAGCATTTACATAGGGTCAGGAGGGGGGACAGGGGGGGGGGGGGGATTCAGCGAGCGTGTGTGTGTGTGTGTGTGTGTATGTGCGTGTTCACTTTTGGTGTATTGAATAGGTATCTGAGGGTGTTGAAAATTTTCTTTTATTGACCGGTAGTGAGAGAGGGGAGAAAGAAAAGAGAGACTAATAATAATAGTAATACTAATAATAATAATAGTAAAAAACATAGGACGAGTTGAGGTGCTATAATCCAAGGGAGGGGGGATTATGGAGGGGGGTGGTCGTAATGTTGGTGAAGAGGGTCCCATTAGGACAGGGGTCACCAACGCGGTGCCCGCGGGCACCAGGTCGCCCGTAAGGACCAGATGAGTCGCCCGCTGGCCTGTTCTAAAAATAGCTCAAATAGTAGCACTCAAGCCTAGTGCGCTGCGCGGAGCTTACGGAGGTGACGTGACGTCACTTGCGCAACGCGTGGATCACATCAAGGCCCTTACGTAGCCTGCCACGCACCCTCGAATACTACGCGGCCAACGCCGCAGACAAGCTCCGCTGTGATTGGTCCGTGTGTGAGAGGAGCTCCGCTGTGATTGGTTCGTGTGTGTGTTTTGGACGGAAGCATGGAGCGGCTGCAGGGAGCACGGACGAGGCACTTCGGAGCAGACCGCTTTGTGCTTCGAAGGAACCGAAGGAAAAGTAGTTTGGTCTCATGGCAGAGCCTGATATAACTTATAAACTGTGCAGTTGTTTCTTTTGCACTGTTCCTGTCTTGTTTGCGTTGTAGCTTATCGCGTCTGTTGCATTCCTACTGCACTTATAGTTCGTGTTTTTCTCAGATATTTACCACTTATTGATTATCTGTTTGTGCTGAATACACTTTAATAATAACTATGTTTCCAACAAGAACTGTGTCTTTATTCACAGCATCACAGTTAAATGAGTTGAAACGATGAGTTTAGAACTGTCACATAAACCTACAGTAGAAACACATGTAATGATCTCAAACAGCTTCACTGTTGTTTTTGTTCTGACGAGGAGAAAGTAGCAGCGTAAATGGGACTGCTTTGGTTTCTAAACTCCTGTGAGATCACCATCACGTGTGACGAGAGTTGACTTTTGTATTTTACATGAGTTATTATTTGTATAAACATGGTGCAAAGTTATTCATGATTTGTTAAAAAATGTTAGTGGCTAGTTGGTTAAAATGGGATATTGTGATTTCACAAGAAGTGATCGTTTGAAAATGTTCAATTTGAAAAATGTTGCATATTGATATTTATCTGTTTCTATATATATTTATTGTGAGAAATCGTTAAGATGATCAGTGTTTCCACAAAGATAAATATCATTAATTATTAATATGAACAGAGTTAAAAGTAAATTGAGCAAATTGGCTTTTTCTGGCAATTTATGTAATTGTGTAACAAACTGGTAGCCCTTCGCATTAATCAGTACCGGAGAAGTAGCTCTTGGTTTCAAAAAGGTTGGTGACCCCTGCATTAGGAGATAGGAGCGAGTTGGTAGGAGATTGGTGTTGCTCTTCCAGCAGCATCTCTGATTGTGTGGTGCATTAAAAACAGGTTTGGGATGTTGTGCATTAAAAGTGTGTCCTTGAGATGCATGTGGGAAGAGGACTTATTTTTTGTTATTTATTTATTATTTTTGTTATTTGTTCTTTATTTATATATTTTTATTAATTATTAATTCCTTTATTAATTTATTCTTATTCCCTCCTCATCAACATATCACTGTAGGATGTATGTATATCTATATATATATATTAACAGGGGTACAGTGGTGTAGCAGCAGGGAGAGAGAGAGAGGTGCGCAAAATACACGATGACATAAATATTGGAAATACGTAAAGTATATAAGGTTAGCTTATGACTGGGGTCTGGGATGAGTGGGGTGTATTGTCTGAGGTGTGGTTGGGGGGTATGTCTTGAAGTAAAATATAATCTGAAATTAAGTTTTCCCATGCTGAGATGTGTATGTTGGTTTTGGATTTCCAGTTTATGAGTATTGTTTTTTTGGCGATAGCTAGCGACATTAAAAGATACTTTGATTTACCCTGGTTGATGGGGAGTGTGGATATGTCTCCTAGAAGACAAAGGGATGGGGACATTGGGATGTTGCAGCCAAGTGAAGTGGTGAGTGATTGAGTGATGGCTTTCCAGAATGCTTGGACCGGAGTGCAGTGCCAAAGAGCGTGAATGTAATTGTCCCTACAACCCCGTGTGCAGTGTGGGCAGATGTCTGAAGTGGATCCCATTTTTGATAATTTGTAACCGGTGTAGTGATATCTGTGTAGGATTTTGAATTGTATGAGTTGGAGGTTGGAGTTGGTGGTCATTGAATACATATTTTTGCAGATTTGGGTCCAGAAGTTGGCACTGTCACAGCTCTACCTCAGAGAGAAAGCACAGACACTTTTGGGTCAGTCTCAGCTGAATGTATCGATCTAATTACTAAAAAGCGTCACTAAAACCCTCCTAAAAGCCATAGGAGATCATAGACAGGAAGTGGACGGGCTGTTCCTTGTTAACAGGAAATGACGTCACGCCTCCCCGTGCATATAGCCCATAGTAATCGCAAACACAGGGACCAGACCCAGACGTTACATGCAGGAGATGATGGAGCGGAGAGTACGGATGGATAAGTAAGTAAGTAAGTAAGTAATGTTTATTTATATACCGCCTTTCACAGACAAGGGTCACAAAGCGGTTTACAATTGTTATTATTTTTTTGGGCACTTGTCCTCTCACTCCACACAGAGATGGGAGCGGGGCCCGTACAGGAGGCGCATGCACAGTCCTATTGTACATATTTTTAGTGTAAGTAAGTTAGTAAGTAAGCTTTTATTTATATACCGCCTTTTCACTGCACATCGGAGTCTCAAAGCGGTTTACAATTGTTATTTTTGGGAGTGGGAGGGGCCAGTACAGGAGGCACATGCCAGAACTATTGTACATATTTTTAGTGGTAGGGGAAACCGGAGCACCCGGAGGAAACCTACGCAGACACGGGGAGAACATGCAAACTCCACTCAGAAAGGCCCTGGTCCGACCGGGATTCGAACCCAGGACCTTCTTGCTGAGAGGCGAGAGTGCTAAGGCCAGGCTAACGCAACTAAACAAACGTGATAGAAACTTAAAATTCTAAATAATGACTGTAATAATTGGCCTTATTGTCTTGCCTTTTGAACGGACTGATTTTCTCTTATACTATTGACACATCAACAACTGCTGGTACTTTTGGGCTGTACTCCCGGTCATTGATTGTATTTGAATTGACTCCACACAGTCCTCATCGTTAACAAGGAAACCCTCCGAGCGCTTGTACTTCATAAATAATACTCTTTAGACTCTTTCTGAAGCTTATTGCCCATTATCTTTACGACCGATGAATGAATGTATCCTCCTCTGAAGCGGAAAAAGCCTTTTACCAAAATAAGTGTGCATTTGTCAGAAGCATCTCCAACGTTTATGAGCATTTTATAAAACACGTCTCCAAAGTGCTGCACAGATAAAAATATACAAGTGTGCTAACACATGCTAACTCTGGCTAATAAAAGCTAACTTAGGCTAACAGAGGGTAACGCACGCTAACTCTGGCTAATATAAGCTAACTCAGGCTAACTCTGGGTTTTTAACTCAGGGTTTTTTAAGCGGCATTATGTAACCTGCCTTCTGCCTTTTCATTTACTTTATATTATTAATGTATTATTACTAATAATTGTACATTACTTCATGGACATGCTCTAGACCCAGGACTCAGACTGTAGAAGGAGGACTGAGGCTGGGCCTTCCATGTGTGTGAATACATTAATACACTGAATACAGCCAACGTTGAAGGAGTGAGTAGGAAGAAAGAAACATCCGATACCATGTGTTGTTCCACCATGAAGGCTTTAGCTCATGTAGCTAATGTAAGGCTGTAGTGTAAGTTCCATTACTGCCTCGGCTTCTCATTAAAAGTGTGTGTTTTTCGCCTGAAGCAGGACATTACCACCAGCTCCGTCTCCACAGTCACATCCCGCGGCTCAAACACAAATGCATTTTATACGCTCCGCTCTGATCTGTTTGTGTTTTGTCCGTGTGCGTTAATGACGGTTTGGGAAACAGTGGGAATTGGTCAAAAAGTAAAGTTTAGTCTGCGTCTCCAGAACAAACAGTCAAGTAAACATTTAGATTAAACAAGATGCCGTGGATAAGACGGGTATGTGCATTCAAAGATGTTAAAACAAAACAAAATAATCGATACATGCCATAGTTTTGGTCTTAGTTTTAAAGAAGAACTCTCATTGGCCGGTGGTACCTGTGGTTAACAATCTCACGGCCCCCCACCGGCCCCCCACCGGCCCCGCACCGGCTGACAACAATACAGAAATGAAACACAGCGGTCATTCTCATCTCAGGTTTAAAATAGAAAATATAACAAGGGCAAAACAAAAAGTAATTTCCTTTCTTTTCACAGTATTTTGACCGTTTAGGTGATATTAGATCATTTCTAAAGGTACAACATCCTCTCAAGGTTAAAAAACTCTGGTATATTGGACCGTTTTAATACAGCTTATTAAACCAGGACATACATTTATGAAAATATGAGGTGATATTTGTTCGGAGCTCATTCTGACTGTTTTTTGAGCAGAGCATTTGTAAATACATGTTGTGCTTGATTGTATATTTATGTTTTTAGTTTTCCATGTATAAGTATAAACTGTAAGCACAGATGGTCACATGTATAAAAAGTGACGTAAACTAAGGAATGCAAATATTGTGAATACTTATGATTGTAAAATTTCTGCTCGAATGAATCAAATCAATGATGTTAAAACCAGTGGAGGCGAGTCCCGGCTCAAAAGTGGCCAAAATGACGTGCGCTGACATGCTGCAGTACCACCCCGGGCCTGTGGGGGTGGACCTGGAATAAGAATTAGCCAATGCTAACATATAGCATTAGCAGAC